>PVJL010007050.1:0-83371 GCA_004026885.1 Lyroderma lyra | reverse complement strand
AAGCTTTATTGGTGAAGCTGCTGGGCTGCTTCACAATGGGAGAGCAGCAGCTCCGGCCGTTGGGAGTGAAGTTATATAGGTAGGGGCATTGCTAGCCACGATGCAGAGGGAGGAATTTGTGGTCACTATTGATTGGTCAAGAATGGGTTTCAATTCACCTGGCTAAGGTAAGGGCTAGGTGGTCACTACTGATTGGTCAAGGATAGGTTCCAATACCAGGCTAAGGGAAGGGCTAGGGCAAGTTTCAGTCTCCTAAGCCAAGTTATTGTTTCCCGGGCTAAGTTGTCAGTTTCCCAGGCTATGCTGAGTTACAGTAGGATAAGGGAAGGGAAGGAGAAGAAGGTGGAACAGGAGCCATTGCATATTGAATCTATCACTTACACAGCTACTGCAATAAAGACAGTCTCATAGTGGCATAAGGATACATGTATATATCAATGGAATAAAATTAAAATTCCAGAAATACACCCATGTATCTATGTTCAGTTTATTTTTTGTGTATGTTTGCTGAGACATTATTATGGGGTAGCAACAAACTTTGCAACAAATGATCCTAGAACAACTGGATAGCTATGTGAAAAAGAATGAAATTGAAACCCTTTCTTACACCATCAACAAACATTTGCTCAAAATATAGGCCTAAATTTAAGAGCTAAAACTGTAAAACTTTTAGAAGAAAATTTAAGAGTAAATGTTTATAACCTTAGATAGTGGTTTTCTACATATGACAGTAAAAGCAGAATCAGAAAAAGAAAACAGATAAAATGGGCTACATCAAAATTAAAAATGTCAGGAGTTCCCTGGTGGTGTAGTGGCTTAAGGCTTTGGCGCTGGCGCTGTCAACACTCTGGCATGAGTTCAATTCTCAGCCAGGGAACTACCCACATACCAAAAAAAAAAAAAAATTAAAAATATCTATGCTGTAAATGATATCAAGACAATCAACAGAATAAGAAACAAAATTTGCAAATCATATATAGTGTAAAGTATCATGTATAGAATATGTACAGAATTTTTACAACTCAATAATTAAAAAAAAAATAACTGAAGTGAAAAACACACCAAGGATTTGAATAGACATTTTTCAACATCATTATAGGGAAATGCAAATAAGAGCCAAATGAAAAACTTCCTTATAGCAATTAGTATTGCTTAAATAAAAAAAAAATAAAAAAAAAAAGAAAGAAAGACAATCACAAGTGTTGACAAGAATGTGGTAAAATCAAACCCCTCCTTCATGGCATATGGGAATGTACAATGAGACAGATGCTCTGGAAAACTGTGATAGTTCCTCAGATTGTGCAACTAGGAGTTACCAAATTCTTCAACTAGCCAACGCATACTTTAAAAGCAAAATTATCAGTTAGGCACATTTGATCTAAATAAGTTATGTGGTTGCAATAAATGGGAAACATTAAGGTTACCTCTTTGGATAAATTTCAGACAAATTAGTAGAGCCTTTGGAGAAATCTTCTAACTTTAAATATTGATTTTTGTAGCAAGAATGAACTTTGCTAAAGTTGGTGGAGGAGCACCCTAAGTTAAACTGTAACTGGAACAATGGAGAGAACTTGTATGTGTATTTGAGAGTCTTAAAGAAAGGAAATAAAATTTTGAATATGGGGGCAAAATTAAAATTATGTATTTGGCAATTTGAATTTATAAGGATTGTATTAGAACTGTTACTAATGAACAATGCTATGTAGTGGTCATAGAAATTAACAGCAAGTATTTCTTTTAAAGTAATTTTAATTATTCTTGAGGTAGGCTAAAGAAACCCACCAAACATGTCCATATCTCAATCTTCAGAATAGATGAATAAGTTAACTTACTTGGCAAAAGGAACTTTACAGATATAATTAAGAATTTTGAGACAGATTTTATCAGGTAGGCCTGATGTAATTACAAGGTTCCTTTTAGAAGGGAGGCAGGAGGTCAGAGAGGAGAAAAGATGCTACCCTCTAGCTTTAAAGATTGCGGAAGGGAATGAGTCAAGGAACATAGGTGGCTGCTAGAAGCTGAAAGAAACAACAAAAGAACAAGGAAAAGGATGAATGGATGTCTCAGTAAGGTCTCCACAAGGAACACGTTCCTGGAGACCAATTTTAGACTTCTGACTTCTAAAACTAACATAATACATTTTTGTTGCTTTAGTCTTTAAATTGTGGTAATTCATTATAACAGTAATAAGAAACTAGTATAGTTCTCCTGAGTGGGGACCAGCTAGTTTGCCAATACACTTACATTTGTCTTTAAAAATTGCTGTATAGTTAGGAAAACCAAAGGACTCGGTTTACAGAGTGAATATATGCTACAAATAAAATGGTATACTTATTTTGTATGCAACTGTTTTTCTCTGAGCACATTAACTGGGACCATAGGAAATAAGCATCTGGCATTTTCTTTAACTTTATTTTATTTATTTATTCATTTATTTATTTGGTGGCTCCCTGGCTGGAAGTTAACCCAGGCAGTGGTGTTGAGAGTGCCGAAGCCTAGCCGCTATACCACCAGGGATCCTCCATTTTCTTTAAGTTTCCCAAAAAGAATTCTGGAAATTTTAGCTCCTAGGATCTTGCAATAAAACAATGAAGGATTCCAGTTACAGTAAACTTAAACAAGAGAAATTTGTTATTAGAAAAACATGTTAGTAGAAAAACAAAGTATTTCATACATCTACCTTGTTTTATTTTTTTAATATGGCTTTTGCAGCTATAACTATACTTTTTAGCATCCAGATTCTTAGAACTTCTGTTTTCTGATCATCAAATAAATATTTTGATGCTCTAATAACACCTCAAAGACTAAATTATATAGTAGAACAATATGTTCACAAAGCATAACTCTTCAGCAATTATTTCTTTAGCAAAACTGATTTTGACATTTCCCTGAATCTTAAAGAATCTTAAGTGACTGTTCAAACTTAAAAGTTATTTAAACTGATATTTTCAGTTTACAATAAATTAATGAAATTAGACTTTTAAAAAATTAGGAGCAATATGATTGTGTTTAAATAGAATTATGGTAGTGATGCATTAATTGTAATACCTTAAAACTGTGAAAGCGCTTGCGTATCTAGGTATCACAAATATTTTCCACATCTCTTCCTTTGACAAAACTTCAAAGCAAATGGAGAAGAAACTTTAAAGATTCCCTAGGGGCACAATTAGCACTTCCAAATCTTCTTCTAATTAATCACTGGGGACACTTCACTAATTTGGATTTAACTCCTAATTTAAAAAGTTTTTTTTAAGCTATAGTACAACTTCAATTTTTTAAAATACTCACTTGTTAGATGCAGATAGTTTCATACTACTGAAACTGTCTTTGAGATGGTGAATTCATGTGAACATTCTACCAGGTAAAATTTCAATACCTGTTAGAGCTGTTGTGGCTACATCAGTATCTGCTTTCTCTAGACCTATTTAAAAACTCAAAGTTAAAATTAATATTAATAAAATATTTTAAAAAGATGTAAAATAATATATCTATTCATTTTGATAAATTTTTCTTTCAGAAATCCGGGGAATTATCCAAAATTAGGCTATATTTTACTGGAGATAGTGCCACTTAAAATAACATGTTAAAACATTTGTGTTAATTTATTTGTAAAGTAGTAAAAAAAATTTTATAGAGAAACATATTCCTGAAAATACAGTCTACATAATTATGAAATATGATTTAATGTATCTTTTCATCATTGCACATAGCTGAGTATATTAGACCAATATACTTTTGTACTAAAGGAATTTTAATCTGCTATTCAAATAAGTTTATGTAAATAATTAGGAGATTGGCCCCTTATATCAAGAACTTTTACAACTTTGAATAATCTAAGGACATTGATTAATTGTATTTGAACCTTTATTTTAATATTATGTCCTATCAAGCGTATATACTGAATCTTGGCACTTAAGGTGTAAACAGAGATACATAGGTTGCAGTAACAGGATTCCAGTTACTGGAATAGAAGTGATACAACAGAAATTTGAGTACAAAGAGAGACTACTTTATGAGTAGGAGTATAGTTCCTACTTGTGATTTTGAAAAAGAATGTGTGGGACTTGGGATTGCGATGAAAAGTAAAAAAAAATACGTGTAATGAAGGGGAGTGGCTTGTAGAATATAAAAAGAGGCAACAAACCCCAGTGGGACCCTGAGATACTTAAAGAAGTGAGCATCCACAGAAACTGACAACCATCTTTGCAAGCACCACTAATCTTCCGAGCCTATGAATTGCATGGAGATTAAGTCAAGTGAACACAACTATCTAGGTTTCTTTTGATAAGCATAATACTGTGACTTTGTCTAAGTGTTTCCTGAGTTATTGCCTTTTCTTTCAGTATCCATTCCTTCAGAAACACTGAGCGTATTGTCCATCGAAAATTCAAATGGGGATGATAGGCTTGCATGTCTTGAGACTTTGCTCCATACATATTTAAATTGCTCTATGTAGACTACCTTCATTTTGGCAAAACTGCCACCAGCACTTTTTAAGTCTCAGAATATTGGAATGTATCTAAAATACAGTTTAGGCCTATGTGTCTAGTGGAATGGTGATGACATGGACAGAATGGCTAATGAACCTGTCCACATGTGGAACTAACTCAACATTGCTCCTGTCCCCCCATCTTTACTATGCCCAAATCACAGTAAAAGACTTCCATTTCAGAGTGTAGAGGAGGAAAAACCATTTTATATATATATACACACCTTTTAGGTTCTTGGTTGAGATTTCCCTGTAATAAAAGACAGATTAACAAAAGCAGTATAAAACAAAACAAAACAACAAAAATACCACCACCAATAAAAAACAAGTTTAATAACATGTATACATGGGAGATACTCAGGAAAACTGAACAACTCCCTGAAGTGACCCAAGCCAACCTTTATATCTAGCTAAAGACAAAATAATATGTATGGAGGGAAGCCAGTTATGGAAGATTACCTGCTAAAGCATAGTAAACAAAGGTATGATTGCTATGTATTTAATCAGTGCCTTCTCCATTGATAAGCACTTTTAGAGATTTAGTAACTTTCTCTTCCTGGTACAAAGAGGGAGAAATCCTTACAAATAGAGATTTTCCTTATAAATGTTAATGTCTCTTACAAAATGGTAACTTATACTACGTTTTCAGAGCTTCTCCGGCGTCTGATCTTACCTAAAAATAACCAGTTCAAGATTATCCTTATGCCAAAGAGCCATATTTTATGGTGACAAGTTCGAGTCCCCTTCAAGGGTCATGTCCAAAGTTAATGAAAATTATATTTTGTAAGTCCACTGTGGTGTTTAATGGATTCCACCAAGTAGTCTAGGGAAATGCTGCTGTTATCTGATTCCCAGCTTATGTCTACCATTTCTCAAAAAAGGTGCTGACTGCAAAGTGATATGAGCATTGGAGAAGGTCCTAATCGCAATTTGATTTTAATTAGATATGTGGTAAAGATATGTGATTCTGTGTGTTTTCTTCAGTAATTTGGGAATTAAGGACATTTGAGTATGTTAGGGAGGATACAATGAGAAAAATATACTTGCATGATTCCCTGCATTATAAAATATTTAAAAACACAATTCTAATGTGTATGTTAAATATACATAATTAAATGTATTATAATATCAACTGTTAAAAAACAAAATTCAACTGAGTAAATTTGAAGAGCTAATTGGCTTTAAATTAAGTGATTCATGAATCTGACAGCATCCATCTAGCAGCTAGAAGGGTACTCCCAGGAGTTGTACAAAATGGAAGATCTTTATAGGATGAAACCTGGGGCAGGGAAATATTTAAAAAATAAAACAAAGGATCGTTTCCTTGGGGGAAGAAAGGGGAAGGGTTTTTTATCGCGCCGATTGCCTCTTCTATCTGTGGGGGGATGGAGAAGACCCAGTTAGCAGATTACCTTACTAGTGCTGGACCAGAATATTTCATACTGCTTGGCTAAGATTATATTTCTGGAAGAGGTTGAAAGTGCAATTACATCAGATATTAAATCTAGGTTTAGTATCTATCATCATAGACTTTTAGCATGAGTGATGCCGTTTTGGGCCTGTGATTATTTCTTTAACACAACATACCACCAATAAATCCATCATCTACTTTAATAACTAGATCATTAACATTAAACTTTCCTATTGCAACATCTGTCTTGAATTTTGTATTTTTATTTTGCTTTTTAAAGATTTTGTTTCATCATATGTCTCCATAAGAATGTAGTTTTACTTCTTTAAGCTTTTAAAATAATAAATTTTAGTAGTAGTATTCTGTGCTTTGCTTTTTTTTACTTAACGTTACAGTCCTAATATCCAGTCATGTATTGGGCATCTGTAATGAAGGTAGTATCAATATTTTAACAATATTAAACATGGGCTTTCACATGTGTCTTCTTTTACTTCTTTCAGTGTTATTTTGTAATTGTTAAGGTACAAGTCTTGTGCTTGCTTGGTTAAACTTATTTCTAAGAATGAATGGTCCTCAAATTATGATGGTTTGACTTAACATTTTTATACTTTATGATGGTGCAAAAGCAATACCCATACAGTAGAAATTGCACTTTGAACTTTGATGTTTCTTGAGCTATATAGTGATATGTAGTATGATACTCTTGTGATGCTGGACAAGCTATCATGAGGGTAAATAACTGATACCCTATACAGTATAATGTGTGTTTTGGTATATTTTTGTGGTTTCACATCCCATTAAGTCTACAAAACACTCATCTGTGTCCCCTGATTCTGGTGAGAAGGGAGAGGCTCTTAATGCTTGAGATGAAACTTTAAGATTTTCAACTTCTGATATTTTCAATTTGTGATGGGTTTATCAGGATACAACCCTATCATAAAACAAAAAGCATCTGTATTTAATTTATTTTATTGCTATTACAAACAAAATTGTTTCCTTAAATTCCTTTTTGGATTGTTCATTGCTTTTGAAGAATGTTTTATGAGGTCAGACAATTAATTTCACGAACTCATCCTAGACAAACTGCTACATACCTCATTGCTGAATATCACTATGATCACCTTTGAAGTACTCCCCTTGGGAAGCTATGCACTGATGCCAGTGCTTAGTCCACTCTTCAAAGCAATTTTGGCACTCTTTTTCTGGAATGACCATCAGAGCTGTTGTTGTCCCCAAAATCTGACATTTAAGTTCATGTGGTCACATTGGCAGCACTGTACAAACAAGTTGGCAAGGTGCCAAGGTTATGATACCTTACTGGGTTGTTTGTACAGTACTGAGTTGTTTGTAATAAAGCCAGTTATGTTAGCCTAATAAACAAGTTGTTTCTTATTTTGGTCTCATCTTGTAGATTTTATGTATACTTGGTAGTAATTCTTCCTTATATGATTGAATTCCTTGATGAAGATATTTGAGCTTTTTGTGTGTGTGTGTGGAGAGAGTAGGTGGGTTTATTAAGACTAATTCAATTCTTTAATAGTTATAGAAATATTTTAGAATTTTATTTTTGTGTGTCAGTTTCACTGATTTTATTTCTAGGATTTTGCAGTTTTATCTATACTTTCAAATTTTCTGGCGTGAAGTTGTTTTTATGACTTCATGATATATATATATCTTTTGGTTGGCTCCCTGACCAAGAAGCGAACCCAGGCCACAGCGGTGAGAGCACTGAAACCTAGCCACTAGACCACCAGGGAAACCCCCCATGACTTCATGATACTTTGATTTCTGCATATCACATATGCACACTTTTGTGTGATACTCCTAATCAACATATAATATAAAAAAAGCAAGATGACTTTTCTCTAATCTAAGTACTAACCAGTCCCAACCCTGCTTAGCTTCCAAGGTTAGACAAGAGTGGGCATATTCAGGGTGGTGTGGCTATAAACAAGATGCTTTTCTAATGATCAAAAGTATCTTAATATTTTTATGTGATTTTTGAAAGTATCTAATTTTGTGGGTATCAAAGTACTTGCACTTAATGCTGAAAATAGGATTCTGGAATGCTGATGAAAAAGTGGTAATGAAAAAGGGGGTTACAAAGTATCATTTATAGTGTACCATTTTAATTAGCATAAAATAAGAATATCATTATCTCATTTGTCTATAAATATTATTTGAGAATCAATCTAAAATTTTCAAAT
Source organism: Lyroderma lyra (assembly GCA_004026885.1). Classification (NCBI taxonomy): domain Eukaryota; kingdom Metazoa; phylum Chordata; class Mammalia; order Chiroptera; family Megadermatidae; genus Lyroderma; species Lyroderma lyra. Next base: position 75,264 of record PVJL010007050.1, on the reverse strand, counting down.
ATGAAAGCATAACAAGAATATTTCAGAAAATAAGCCTCACAAATTTTTGCTGAGGTGCATTTAATTTGGTCATTGGTGTTGGCATAATGTTTCCATGATCAGCAAATTTACTATTACTTCTAATGACAAATTATAATGTGAATTCAGAAATAATTATGTGTCAGTTTTTAATGTGTTGTTACTTACCAACTAACCAATGAAATAATTTCATCAACAACAAAGATGAACTAGTTAGCCCGCAATAAATTGAACCTTAGAATGAATTAAATGTTTAACATTTAAAATTCTATATAATGGGTCTTTATATTTTTATCATTCCTTAGCAGTAATAAAATGTTCATTTGGTTCTGAAATAATGCCAGTGTTTGGTTGTCAATAAACTTTGCATTTATGCCACTTTTTGAAGAAAGAATTTTCACTTTAAAATCTGTAAGACAGCAGGGTTCCCTATTGGTGTAGTGGCTGGGCTTCAGCATTCTCACTACCGTGGCCTAGGCGCAATCCCCGCTCAGGGAACCAACCAAAAAAAAAAAAAATCTGTAAGACATTGAGTATACATACTCTCATTTTTAAAGTAAGTATAATTTAGATTATCCTAGGTGAAGAAAGATTCTACCTTAAAATTTGGCAATGAAGAGTCTGTTATAAGCCTCCTTCAACAGTTGTACGTAGTCAAATTAATATTTATTAATTTCTCTTTTCTTCTGTGATCTTTAACTTGGGAGACATGAGTATTCCAATAAACTAAAAAGATAATTAGGACAATATCAGATTTTACATAATAAGTTTAAGAGGCTAAGGAAGAGAAAGAGCTTAATTCTTCATATCCTGTTACCTGAATTATGTCTTTTTATTCCTTTCTTGGTTCTTGCTAAGAATTCTAACCTGTTATTTAATCTTTGCATTTTCCATACTGGTAGTTTAATAATAGATATTGGCTATCTCTAATAGAAGGGATATTTTTAAATATTATTCTAATTGTTTCTTTTTTAACTGATCCCTGGCATACTTGTCATAAAGTTTCACTATACATTGTCCTGCAATCAGTATAGAACAGTGGTTTCCCAAATCTCTCAGGTCATAGCACTTTTAGTGTATCAATATTTTTTTTTCATATTTCTAGCCAAAAATCAAAACAAAACAAAAATCTAAGAGCTCATTTATTAAGTAGTCAGATTCAGATGAGTTAGTAGTTTAATTTACATGATCCTCAATATACAGAGGGTGCCAAAAAATGTATATACATTTTAAGAAAGGAAAAAACTGTATTAAAATTCTAATACTCGATATATACCAATAACAAAAGGTGAATACAAGTCAAGTTTGACATCTGCAATTACAAGAAGTGCTCAAAGTGGTTACCATATTTGTCTAGACACTTCTGATTACAGCAAACTACCGCTCGAGCAACGCTGACCAAAGAGTCCACTTGTATCACTGTGCATGCTGTTTCACTTTGTTCCCTAAGTTCTGCCAGTGTAGCCAGTTTTATGTGGTATGCCACATTCTTTTTTTTTTTTCCTGCCCCCACACCACATTCTTTAGGGTCCCCCCTAGGTAGAAATCAAGGGTTGTTAAGTCAGGAGAACTTGGGGGAAACTTAAACAACGGTCTCAAATTTCAAATACCACTTCAAAATGGTCTTGCGTTCCTTGTGCTTCCACTATGTTCTTTGACTGTCCTGCCTGTTACAAGGTGATGCTAGCAATCATTTGATTAATGCCATCTTTTGAGTGTATGTCACACTACACATAGCTACCATAATTCAATTCAACTTTGAAAAGTAATATATAGATAACATCTCTCAAAATGTGTATACATTTTTTGGCACCCCTGTATGTCACTCTGTTTTTCCTTGAAATTTAAAAATATCCCGCCAGTGCCCATTAGTTCATTGTTTTGCCTAGGGCACTTGGGCACACGGTTTGGAAAGTGCAGTTTTTGAAATTTGTAAACTGAATGAGAATAATAGCAAGAGTGGGAGTTCTTTTAGAATATTTATTGTCCCTAGAAAGAATCTTTTTGCCCATTAGATAGCAACCTCTTTACCCTATGCCATAATGTTTTGTCTGCAATTTTCTTTAAATGGGGTGAATAAAAGATTTATTAATGTACATAATAGCTAGGAATAGAGGAGTGATGACTTCTATCAGGGTTATTTTTTAACTACTTATCTTTTGAAGAAAATAAAATACTTTAAAAAGTGTAGTGGTAGCTGTGTATAAAGCATTCAGTCTGACTGCAGAACATGTCTGTTGCAGTCTGGTCTGTATGTCGCTTCCTTGCTGAAGATTTCATTTATTTGGCCTCTTGAGGAACACATGTGGCATTGTCATATGTTTTGCTTCTAAGTTCTACCTCCATGTATAATTATATGAAATTGCACATGAATTTATTTTCAAACCAAACTACTTTCCTTTTAAGGAACTATGTATATTCATCCCACAGAGGTGGAGAATGGTACAAAAATCAAACGTAGATATTCAGCAATGAGAGCCTTATAGATCTTATATGTTGTCACTTCATATGTAATTCTATTAATCACTATTCCTATGAAACACATTTGAGGAAACTCAACTAGAAAATAAAATTTCAGGATTTATATAAAAGAAAAATTGAACTATCTTACATACCATTAAATATCTACATGGTGAATCATTTGAAAATGTAAGAACCATGAAGCTTGGTAATGTACTAAACCAGGAAGTGTTTGTTTTCCTTCTTGATTTATGTCTGACCTTCATAGGTAACTTCTGAAGGTCATAAGTAACCTTCATAGGTAACTTGATTCTTTGTGATTTTTATTTCTTAGTTAAATATACAAAATTAGTTAGGCATATTCACAAAGCTAATGATAAAATTGTATTAATAGATGCATTGGGAGTCAATGTGACCTTATAAAGTGGTGAGTCATTCATTAATTCAGGTAAGAGAGTTCATAATAATCTTTTGCTTATGTTATTGTTGAGCATAATCACTTATTCTTATTTAAATATGCATATTGAGATAATATCATTTCATTAATTTTTGTATTGAACCTCAGTCATCATAGGAGTAATTCTGAGTTTTGAATTGTATTTATTTTCCACTATGTATTTGTATATTATCTTCATATATGCTTTAGTAATTCATATGTGATTGAAACTGTCAACTGCAGTATGCTCCTGCAGCAAATCAATTAATATATACACGTATCTATTAACTATGTGAATGCCCAGCACAGTGCTTAGTATGTAGGGGACGTTCAAAGTTGCTAAGTTCCTTTTCTGTCTTAATTTTAAGTAGTTTTATGTCTACCATGTTTTGTGTAATTGTTCTCCCCATTTCTGCATCAATCCTTACAATCCATTTTCCATACAACAAGCACAAAAAATTTCTAAACATAAACCAGATCAGCCCTCAAAACATTCCAGTACTATCTATTAGTTACAATGAAAGAAGAAAAAATTATTCAAGAGCCCAAAAGGCCTCCCATGCTCCGGTCCAGTCTCTTCCTACAATTTCACTTACTTAACAAGCACCAGCCCATTTGCTAGCTCTCGTCCAATTTCATCAACTTTTTCTGAAATTTAAGATCTCATTAGGCTCAGTTTTAACTTGGGTCCTCTTTTGGTGTTATGCATCTGCCTAAGTAGTTCTTCTATAGGCTATGCCTGTATCTCCAGGATCACTTCATCTGTGTATCCGCTAAAATATCTCTTTGTTTAAGACATCTTCAGTGACCAACTGATGTAAAATAACCCCTAACATAACTTCCGCTTCCCTTTTCTTCAAAGGGCTTACCATTACTTGATCGTTATATCATACATAATAGTTAACTAGGTCAAATTCTTTCTTCTTTTAATGTTGCATGTGAGGAACTTCCTAACATCATGTTATTTGCTAATTTATATTTATTGATTTTTTTCTTAAAATATAATGTTATGAGAGTTGTTCTGTTTTGCCTAAAAAGTACTGGGCTTATAGTATGTGTTCAGTAAATGTTTATTAAAAGAATGAAGGAATAAATTAACTCTTGATTTCTCTCTTTGTTTCAATTTTCTTTAGAGTACTTATTACTTCATAAAATTATATATTATAATATAGTGGATACTATTTCTGTCTTCCTCCCTTCACTAAAATATAAAACAAAAAATTGTTTATTTTGTTTAAAGCATTATCCCCAGCACCTATAAAATAACTGATTAAACAAATCTTTGTTGATTTAATTAGTAAATGGGCCGTATCTTCTTTTGTCTAATATAAAAGTTGTGATATAAATGGAATGTATCAATTCTAAGTAGCATCTGGACGGGAAGTGGCTCTCAGCACTGTTTTAGTCTTCCAACAGGTAGAGTTGAGTTGAGTTGCTTTGGCTCCTTAAATTTATTGCTCGGAATTTGCAAAGGAAAATTTGGATAATTTATCATCCTAAAAGACTGATAAATTTTTTTTATCTACATAAGTCTTATTTATAATCCTATCAATTTGTGGTTTGGGTTTTCTTGATTCCTGGTAACTTATTTCTTTGGGAAAAAAAAAATAAAACCAGAATCTTATGAAATGACATGGGAGGACGGGGGGATCCTTTTTGCTTCACAAAAAGAAGTAAATTCTTAAAAGCCATTTTAAAAAATGTTGTTGTGCTTTATTATATGCATATCTGGAAGAGAAAATCTGGCAAGTATATGACCATAGACAATTTCCCCTGTCATTACTTGGAAGATGAATAAGGAATTAATTTTCACTTTTGACACATTATATTGAAATTTTGAATATCTTCTCTGTGAGTTCGGTTGGAAGGAGTCTAATCTCGTGGTATCATTTGAGACAGCTCTATGAATATTTGTGACAAATGAATCTTTCATTTGCCTTGAAATTCAGTTTGATTAAATGAAAAAATATGGATAATGTTTAATCACTACTGTCAGATAAGAGCTAAGCTGTCAGCAGGATGCTGTGACACCTAGAGTTAGTCACTTCCAGCTGAGAAAGGATCCTCAGAGCTTCTAATAGCTTAGGAAGCTGTGACTTGATATTCTGGCTCATTTAATAGACTTGTTGTGTTTCATGCTTTCTGTGGAATTCTACATTTGAAACTAGCCTAAATAATTTTTTTAAATTCATTTTTATTGTTAGGCTTATTGGGGTGACATGTTAGCAAGGGTTACATAGGTTTCAGGCATACAATTCTACAGTGCATTGTCAACTTGTTGTATAATAAGTTCACCACCTAATGTGACTTCTCTTTCCATCACCTTATATTTACCTTCCCCTCCCTGCTCTCCCACCCCTCCCCTAAATAATTTTTTGAATATCTTAATTCTAGTTTATTCTTTATACATTTACTTTTTAAAAATGCAGAAGTATATAACCAAAATTTTAAAAGGCCTTTACTATTGGGTAACATAAGTGTAATTTTAACCGTGAAGTTTAATGAGATGTTTTGTTAAATCAATCAATATGTGATTATTTACAGATGCTATATGCCCAGTTTTGTTCTGGGTACTGTGGAGTTAGCAATAATAATGTTTCATATCCTCTATCTTTGAGGAATTTTCTCTCTAGGTGGGGAGAGAAAACAGGAGAGAAAAACACCATGTAACAATACAGTGTAGCATTTGGAACATACTTATTTGTGAATGTATATGGCAGAGACAAAGGACTGTTCCACTGATTTTAAATATAGTGATTAAATAAAGGAATTTATTTTACTATTTTTCTTTACTATCCAGGAACTCCTTGATATCCCTCTATTTCCATTTTCACGTTGCATTCTTCTTCTTATCTTGTTTCTTAGCAAGGTCTAGATCATTGATTCCCAACATTTTCCCACTGTGTACCCCTTTTAAACTGATTTCTCTAAATTGTACCTCTTGTTTTTTAAAACAGCTGTTTTTAAATAATGACACTTTTGTTCAGTGCCTAGCTTAATGTAAAATAGTGGAAATGTAATAAGTTAGGACAGAAAAATTCCTACAATAAACATACAAACTACAGATTTAATTTTACAGTATTTATAACAGTTAAATATTGATAATGATGATCAGGTATTTAATAAACTTTTATTATTAATAAAAATATGTACTTGTGTTATCTGAAAAGTTTATAATAATTGGTATACAGATCATTAGCCTACTGAAACATTGTTAGTGAGATCATTGAGCTTGTTTTGATGCACTTAGTTTCTTGAAATCAGGCTCAAAAGATGCAAGATACAGTCTTAAATCTGGACTTGCATTAATCTTGTTGTGGTACTTATTTTTTATGAAGGTATAAGAAGGAGTAGCTTCCTTCACTAGTTCAGTACTAGTAAATGGCAAGAGGTATTCGAGTGCGTTCTCACTGAGCTGTTTGTATTCCTCACTGACATCTACCCAGAAGGTGATCAGATGCTTCCTTTTAAAAATCAGAATTTAGAGAAGAATCAGTTGCAAGTTCAACTAATTGCTGTTTTTCATTGACTGATAGTTTAGCTTCTTTGAAGAACCCTTCATTGAAGAGATTTGCAATCCAGTTGTTTTCTTTTCCTCCTTGAGGGAAGTACTTATAAGAGAACACTTTCAGATCTTCCAAGTGACTTTCAGTATTCTCTTTCATGTTTGGGATAGATGCAAATCATTCTCAGGTAAGAAGTTGTGCAGAGTTGCAAAAACTTCAGGCTGACCTCTTTCAATACATGCTTTCCAAAAGTACAGTTTTTTAATCATTGACTTAAATTTGTTGGTTACTTTGAACATTGTGATTGAGCTGTTTTGAAGTCCCAGGTTGAATCTGTTTATTTCTAGAAAAATATCTGATAAATATGCAAGACTTAGAAGCCAATCAGTGTTATGTGAATGCTGTTCATTTCCTCATACAGCACTTTGAGCAATCTGGAGTTTCGTGGTTGTGACTTAGTAAAATGTACAACTTTTACAGCTTCATCAAGAACATCTTTCAGTTCACTACTGAAACAAAACTTTGAGCTACTTCTTTAATTTGGCCACATAGGCCTGTAAATCAACTTGTCATACACTTGCCTCCAGTGCTTACACCACAGTGGTTCCACCAACTAATGTCCTTTTCAATGAAATAACCACTGATTGGATTAAAAATCCAATCAGTGGTTATTTCTGTGGTATGCTCTGTGAAAGGGTAACAAAGCAACAGGTTTTCCTCAGTTTCATTTCCTACCAAGTACCTACCTCATGATGATGAACAAAATAAATAAATCAGTAATATCTACACTTTCATCAACCAGGATAGAAAATAATTTATTTTTTAAATTTTATCTACTACTACAGCTTTAACATAGATATTTTCTGAATTATTTGAGATATTTTATTGTTTGAAAAAGAGATATTATTGATTTTGTGCACATGTTCTTCCCCAACATATAAAAAAATGATATTCTTAATACAAGGGGAAATTAAATCTTCACCTATGGTATGGTTTTTACCACATTTAGCTATACGATAAACAATACGATGTGAGGCCTCAACTGCATTCTCATTGTCTTTCTTTCCTGACATCATGTGTGAAGTAACATTTGTATTTCTTTATTTTTGTACATGGGATGTTTAGTTTCTAAAGGTCGCATGAGTAAAGAGTGTTTCATGCAACTTTTGGGTAATATTTCCTTCCCCACACACAACACACAAAGGCTTAAGACAGTCATTACCCCCTGCAAATGAAAACCTATATTTAATATTTTCTTCTAATTAGTTCCTTTTCTTCTGTGTAGTGTCTGAGGCACACACCTTTTTAACTACCTCCCTGTGTGGGTGCATTCACATGTTGAGAAATACTTGGTGATGGTTATAATCTAATTCAAGTTTTGGTTTTTTAACCATTACTGTTTTCAGCCACTGATCTATAACTGACATGCTTAAAAATCACTGACAATAACAACTGAAACTATATTAAGCATTAAATAAAAAACTACTTGAAAAGAATCACTATTGAAGACAAAATACTTTCACTCAGTCAATAACTAAACTAATCAGTTTGACTCTGGACGTATTTATATGTTTAGGGAAGTTCTAGAAATGTCACAAATGGATTGTTCTGAAACTGTGCTTAATGAATGGTAGAAGAACAATTTTGAGGGAAGTGTTCATAGCTACGCCCTCACCAATCATCATGACTAATGTGGTCTAATTTTGAAGTGTCTCCAATAATGTGATGCAAACTTAGGATTTATTGTTTTATAACTAGCATTTTGCATTTTTTTACTTTACTTGCCTTTTCTCAATTACTGATTATTTTTTGCATACCCCTGATCCACCCCACACCTGTCCCCTGGGGTATGCATACCACTGCTTGGGAACTGATGATCTGGATCAGTGGTTCCCAACCTTTTCTCATTCATGTACTCCTTTTAAACCCATTTTTATAAATTGTACCCTTTGTTTTTAAAACAGCTGTTTTTAAATACTGACACTTTTGTTCAGTGTGTATTTTAATGTAAAATAGTGGAAATGAGGTAATAAGTTAGAAAAGAAAAATTCCTACACTAAAAATAGAAAACACAGATTTAATTTTATAACATTCATAACAGTTAAATGTTGAGAAGGATGATCAAGTATTTAACCATAAAATAAAAAAATCTACTTGAAAAGAATCACAATTAAAGATAACACTCTTATATTTACTCAGTCAATAACTAAACTGATCAAACAGTCTGGCTAGGGATGTATTTATATGTTTGGGAAAATTCTAGAATTGTCACAAATAGATTGTTCTGAAACTGTGCATAATGATTGGTACAAGAGTGGTTTGGGGAAAGAGTTCATAGCCATATCCTCACTAATCATGATTGGCTAACACGATCTAATTTTGAAGTATCTGCATTAATGGTGATTCAAACTCAACATTTATTTTTCCATAACTAACGTTTTGAAGTTTTTTACTTTATTTGTTTTTTCACTGTGATTATTTTTCATGTATCCCTGCACAGTCTAGCACTTACTCCTGGGGGTATGCATACCACCACTTGGGATCAAGATTCTAGAATTCAATCCAATTAATCATGAATTACTTTCAATTAACTCATTTTTAAAAATCTACCCCATATTTTCTAATATTTTAACAAAAATATAGAAAATAGGCCTATTAACTGTGTCTGTGTTGTAACCAGGGTTATTTTTACCTTTGATAACAAGTTGAAATGAAAACATAACAGGCAGTTATCAGACAGTTAAGTAACAGGCATACATTTAACAGATGCAAGAGTAGGTCAATACTTGTTTACAAAATACCAATTTTACAAGTAAATAAAGAATTAAACTTTATGACCTGATGTTATATTAAATCTGAGACAACATTATATTTTGGCCAAGGAAAGACATATGTGGTATGCAAATTGAAGTAAAAATGTAGAATAATAGGGATTGAAAATGTCTCTCTACTGTAGATTGTATATATCATACCATAATTCTTAAATATGAATATGGATACTCTACTTTGAAAAAACATAGTAAAATAAAATTATTTGTATGGGGACTTAATACTATATTTGTAGAGGGACTTAATATTATATCATAACATGAAGGAAATACTGGTATACAGCTTGGGAAAGATAAAAGTATAGTGGCCTAAGCTCTGAACTAGGATTTAAGGCCACAATAAGAGCAAGAAATGTTAAAAAAATAAGTTGACTATAATGGATGAAGAGGTTGAGTCCCAGGGATTTTTAAGCACAAACTGTAACCAAATACCAGATCAATTGTAGAAGAGATTTAAGAAATGTTTAATTGGTTGAAATGAATTTTCTTAGATACTTTCCAATTATGAAATTTAGTGATTCTGTCATGCCTTTAATATATGTCCCTTTCCTTGGCTCCCAACTTTAAGGAAGCTGTCAATTCTTATATAAAAATTTTAGTACTTTTTCATCTTTGATTTGCTTTTTATTATTTTTCCATGACACTGTGAAACATTTTTAAAACTCTGGTTTTATGATAGGACTTTAATACACTATTCTAAATCTTCTTCCTTATTGATTATATGAAGTTTGTATTGTATGTAATGCATATTATATGTATTACATACATTAACATATTCATTATAGAAAATAATGTACATAATACAAATTTTAATACTTTTAAATTTTAATTTCATTTACATTAACACTTGAGTCATGATAGACGTTCTAATCACTGATCTTCAAGTTGATAAATTATTGCTCCTTCTCCTAACAACCTTTAACTCCACACTTTAGGGTAATGTATTGTAGAATTATACACCTGGAACCTATGTAATTTTTACTAACCAATGTTTCCCAAATAAATTCAACAATTAAAAAATGAATCATCTCAAAGTGCAAAACTTCCAGAAAATTTTTGGTAATACTGACACTAAATTATATATTTTTTTCATTTCTGAATCTCTACTATGTTTAAGGAAGCAATACTGTCTTCCTGTTGTTCCTTTAGGATCTGCCACAATCATAGAGAATCAGCTTGTACCATGTCACACAATTCCCTGAGCAACATCATTTTGTCGGTGAACAAGAGGGTATGCAAAGGCCTTACCTTAGTAGACTCTCCCACAGGCTGTGCTCACTCCATCACTCCCTGCTTGTTCTTCTGAGACTTTGTTAGGACTGTTACTCTGTGTGAACTTTTCTTGGCCTGATACTGCTTTCTGATCTCTCTCTTCACGTATGGGGGATACCTAATAAACATCATGTATTCCAGATTCTGCCTCTGCTTCCAGAGGGCACAAACTGTGACAGATATTAAATAGGGAAATTCCAGAGACAATGATTATAGTCCTAATTTATATCTTATTTCAAGTATTAAAAATCTCAGGAAACTTAAGTAGGTCACAATATTTTCACTACAAATCAAATATATAGAGTCCACATGGAACCATTGGTCTTTACCATAATTAATTTGAAAGTCCAAAGTCTCCTGTAACCCAGAAAATTTATCAATGTGTCTTGAGTCAAGAAATCATTTATTCATTAACTAATTCATTCATTCCTTCATCTCAACATTTACATATTATATCCTATAATATGCTAGTTATCCTGTTAAGTGTAGGGATATAGAGATAAATACATGATCTTTTTCATCAAGTCACTTAATGGTGAGGGAGATTGTAAAATAGTGTGTATATTAGTTTTTTTATGGTCTTTGTAAAAATTGCCACAAACTAATTAAGAGTTGCTTAAAACAAAAATTTGTTGTCTTATAGTTCTGGAGGATAGAAGTCCAAAATCTGTGTTGCTGGGCTAAAGTTAAGGATTCTGTGGGACTGTTTCTTTTCTAAAAGCCCCCAGGGGATCATTATCCAGTGGTTGTCTGTAATTCTTGATTTGTGGCCCCTTCCTCACATTGCTTCAATGTTCCCTGTCACATCTTCTACTACTTACTGTGTTCCTCTTGCTTTTGAGGATCCTTGTGATTATATTGGGCCCATCTAGATAATCCAAGATAATATCCTCATATCTACAATATTTCTTTTTACCATGTAATGTAAAATTTGCAGGTTCTGGTGATTAGCACATTGACATCTTTGGGTCCATTATTTAGCCAACCACAATATATAACTAGGTAGGTAGAGACAATAACAGGTGCTAAATGGGAATATTATAATGTTACTCATAGTATCCTAAGATATTGAGGAGGGTGCTGTATGGTGGTGGGTCGATAAAGATTTTGTAAAAACAACTTTTAAGTGGAATTTTGAAAGATGATGAAAAGTTAGCTGGTGAAAGTTGGAGCATTGGTGAGATAGATCCTCACCAATGAGAGTAACTCATGATAAGACATGGAGGCTACAGGAAATATAAATGCTCAAGAAATTTAGATATTGGCACTTTTCAGTGAAGGCACATATTTTTATTACACTGTAATATTTTTAAAACTAAACATGTCATAATTAATGAGCATATTTAATGCAGTCATTTATTTTTCCTAATGTCCTATTATTAAAAGGTTGTAAGAAATATTTAAAAAATATAAATGCAATGTGATTTGATTAATTTGGTATATAGGATGCTGAGAAATTAGCAAATGGTGACCCTGAGGAACAAAGTATGTGTCAAACTCACTATAGGCTCTAACCAAAATAACAAGTTATTAAACCATAATGGAAAGCACAAGAATTTCTTTTTGAATTCCTTTAAGAAGTTATTTGATGTAATCTGATTTTAGTTTTAGAAAGAACTTTGAGTGTAGGAAAAGAGTGATACTGCAGGCAAAGAAAACAGGAGTTTGCCTTAACCGAATTGCAAATGTTAAAGGCTTGGATGAAGAGTGTGGTGGCAATTCATTGACAGCAGGATGTAGAAATGGCCAAATTTGGTAAATGATTCATCGTATGTAGTTGGAAGGTAAGAGAAGGTGTTTAGGATAACTCTCTGATTTAGGCAATTAGGAGATGGTTGAGCTTTTTGCTGAAAAAATAATTAAGAAGCAGGCTCTCTTGGGGAGGAATGAGAAGGAGGATCGATGAGGAATTCTATACACACACACACGTACATGCGTTATATTTAGTTTTTGAGATGTATGTGAAATATGTAAGTATGCATTAGCATTTGAATATAAGAATCTAAAGCACAGAAATGGCTTTTTAGATGAAGATACAGATTCAGTAGTCATTTAGTAGTAACTGAAATTTTAGACAAGAGTGAGGCAATTGGAAGAATGCCATTGACATTTCAGTTTGCTTATTTTGACTGTTCTGAGTTCAGCTTTATTCCTTGTTTTGAGAGACTTTCCAATGTGTGGAAAATTAGTTAATGCCTGAGCATGCCCATACCTCTCACCATGGTGGTGATATTAGTGCTAAGGTTCATTTCACTGCCCCTAATGACCAAAAGTTTGGGCATGCTCAGGCATTAACTAATCAGTTGCTCCCACACAAACCTTTGAATCTGGAGTCAGACACACAAAAAGAAATGGTTAGGATTCATTTCTAACAAAGGAGGCGTGTTCACTGAATGCAGCACTAAGGACTAGTGGGAGCCCTCTCCAGTGGCAGGGACAGAGTCCTAATCCTTTCATTTCTACTAAGCATGGTTGGTATAGTTTCTTGACCAGCTTTTATTTTTTTACATGTTTTTAAAGCCTGGTCTTTAGTTTACTCTCAGTTTTTTAGTTCCTAACATTATTCTAAAAAAAAAAAAAAAAAACAACAAAACCTGTGTGGCTTAGTCTAGCTAAAGTTGACTTTCCTTCTTAGAATTATGTTTGATACAGAAGATATGTAGAATGAGAAAAGAAATGGGAAGTGAATGACTATTTGATGATTATGTCTGAGCCTTTTATGTTTCACAGTAAGAATTCTTCACTTGTAATGTGAAAGTTTTATATTGCTATACCCTCTTCAAACAATACAGCGCCACAGTCTAAGGAACAAGCACTGATAATCTTGGAAATTTTCAAGCTGATTTGATGAAAAAAATGTGACTGACAATACTGATTTTATTGTCTGGGAATGAAGGAGGCTCTTTATAGGTTTGCTTTTATTACCCATGCATTCATTGGCAAACATGTGTGCTTTATTTAGTTTAATAAAAAAAAAAAGCCTATCTGTCTCTGTGTGTATGCATGTATAAATATACAAATGCTTAGTATATTACTATTTTTCCAATTCTGAAAAAAATTTCCGGCTGACATATAGATGAAAGTAATTTTTATTTTTGGTTTTATTTTTACTCAGAAAATAACTTACTGGATACTCCCATAAAGTGGTGCCTTGATGGAATAAGTGGAGCTTATACACCTGCTACTATCCAGGATACATAAAATAGAAAGTAAGCTAGCTCATCTATCATTAATTTTTTTAATGGTACACAGATCAATTTCAGTATTACAACAAACAAAACACATAATTTTCACATTTAAAAAAATAGAGACAGAAAGCTTACCTAGATAAAATATGAAGAATCTGAAATTGGAATAGGAATTATTTCATTTTCATGAATGTCAAAATTCATTATGAATTTTCAAGTTTAATGGATCATGTTGAGATTTTGCCCATAAAATTTTAAGAATTATAAGTAAGCTTTGGGTTATTTACTGCAAGTATATGATCATCCAATCATTTATTTATTCATCTATTATTCTAAATTTTTTATTTTGTGCCTTCCCTATGGCAACTACCACATTAAATATAAAAAGATGAATACTGTGTGGATTTTTCCTGTGAAGGTCTCACAGTTTGGTTAGATGATAGAAATGAGCTCAATTAAAAACAACTATAAGACAAAGTAGAGAATGAATGTGAAGTCAGAAAATTAAGAAAGGTTTAACAAGAAACTCTAGTAAAGTTTAAATGGCTACATGGATTTCATTAGATTATAGCAATGCATGAAGTCAAGAATGTTGTCTGCTAGAGGAAGGAGCAGTCTCTGAATTTCTCAGTATTTTTCTACATTAATTTCAAAATAATATACTTTTACTCAAATTGAAATATATAATGTTAGTACAATGGAAGTTTGACATGAAGAAAAAATTTTAAGAATTGTCAAGTATCATTCAATCACAAACCTAAGTGACCTAAAAGATAAAGTGCAGAGAAAGTAAAAGACCGGTTACCTGAAAGGTAATGATACGTAAGGGAAATATTCCATCAATTTTTAGGTGCCCTTGAATACTCTCTCTTATGCTTTCTCTGTGAGCAATAATCTGGAGACTCTATTTCTTTTTCCATCAAAATAAGACTGATTTTTTATTGTATAATTCCCATTGCCTTGCAATTTTATTACTTGAATTATAACAGATAAGTAATTCTTTTAATTATAGCATACAATGTTCTAGTTACAATAGCTTGGGGAATATATTAATCACTCACTTACATTTACATATTTAAATGTATTATGCAGCACACATGATCCGTAAAAAATGTTTTCTTGTTTTTTTTTTTTAACAACCTTTGCTAACTAAGTTATTTTTAAAAAGATTTTAATAGCAGTAGCTGCCTAAGTCAAGCATCAAAACATAATATACATGTAAGTATATCGAGGACTGAGGCTTATTGCTAATCTTATTATCGTAGATATATTGAGTAGATTTTAAGGAGAAAAATATATGTATTTATGTACATAACTATATGAGGGTTATCCAGAAAAAATCCAGCCATAAATGCCTTTATTTTTCATATTGCATGCCTGGATACTTTCTGGACAGCCCTTGTGTGTGTGTGTGTGCATGTGTGTGTATATATATGAAATATATATATTATATATGAAATATACATATGAAATGATTATACTTATATATATTATATATCATATATGAAATATAATCATTTCATAAAACCACGTATTTTCAGTCTACTTAAAATATCCATTGAGGTCCCTGTTTACATAGAGAACTAAACATTCAGATTTCACAATATTTCTTTCTACTAAGTATGCTTTATACCAAATTGTTAACTCTATTCAGTTAAATTTAAAGGTAATATAAAGGCTGTCTAAATAATTTATTTAAATAATGAGACAAATGAAATTAATATATAATTAATATAATAAATATGTACTCATGTGCCTTCTTGTTACTTTTTATTGTTTTGTTTTTCCCTTAGAAATCAATAGACAACATCTTATGTTTTCATACTCATGGATGCTATCAAATGCTCAATTATTTTATTTGTATGTGTAAATAGTTTGAGTGAAAAAAATCTATAAATGTGTTTTATTTGAGTTTTATAAGTTGTTTATTTATTTGTTATTCTTGCTGGACCAAAACACCATCAAGTTTTGTCACACGTATTTTATTTTCAATTTTAATACAGAATCTAGGTGAGTCCTAAGGAAAAGAAATTAATATACGGTGGGTGGGTAGAAAAAATAGAAATTTTATAAGTAAATTCAAAAATGAGCTGTGGAGAAAAAAGAGATTTATGATAATAGAGTCCTAAGTAGTTTCATTTAAATATTAATCTTAATGATAGCTACTTTTGTGAAAACAAAAATACTGAAATCCATATGAATTTTTATTGACTGGCATAATATATTGTTACTACTATTCTCATTTAAACAGCTAACTAACCTTGATTGCTTTTTTAGTACAAGTAATTTATACTAAATACTTAATTAGCATTACCTCATATAATCATTATCATAAATCCACGAAATATTTATTATCATCTCAATTTTCATATGAAGAGATTTTTAAAGCATAGGGAGATAGAGACACTCTCTTTAATCAGACATGTATTTATTATCAGCACCAGCATTTGAACATAGACACTCTGATTCCAGAGGAATTTTTGTTTCTGTGAAGTTTAATATGTTAGGGAAAAATAATCGTACTACTTAGAGTCACTTGTATCAATAAAGCATATTAGTGGGTGACTCTGGCTCAATAAACAGAAATGTTTATTAAAAGAATGTTGTGGAGGTACCATATAGTTAGGAACATGGTGGAAAGAGGGTTCCAGGGTAAGTGCCAGCAAACATCCAAACTGCAAAAGTGACATCAAGGACAGCAACACAACATCACTTGCTTCCACTAGGGTCTAGGTGTTTGTGTTTGCAGCCAGAATTTGACTTATCTACACTGCCACTAATGCCAGCACCAGTTGTCATCTGCACATTATGTAGTAGAGTTTATGATTGTTAAAGCAATCAAAAGCCCAATGTTTCTGCTATTCTCCTTGCCACCAAATAGATACCTAACACAGACCAGCTTCCTCATTCATTCCCTTCCAACTCATGCTTAAATATTTTTTTCTTAGCTGTATGATGATGAGGGTTTCCTGTTTCCCTTTCATGGTACCAGAATTATGAATCTTGCTATTCTTCCAAGGATTAGAAACATATTCACAAAGTATTAGACTTCCATAAAGTTTGAACATTCAAATTGAAGATCTTAGTTTTGTTTTGCTTGGTTTTGGGATACCTCTACACCTGTTTAAATCCTGTTGGTACTTTTGGATGTCCATATTTACAATAACTGCTGATTCTCCACTGACAGCTTTGTTCTATCATCTATAGTCATTTTTAGTACTGAATTTGGGAGATGATAACAGTTTATGTAATAGAATCTCAAAAGTAGTGATTGTGAATTTTGATTATTTTCTACAACACACTAATATCTAAGGACCAGATTATTCAATGACAAATAATTATAGGTATTAAATGATGACATTATTTGAGTACATCCAAATAACCATGGGCAAAAAGGGCATAAAAAGTTGTTATTATAAAATTCTAGATATATCATATAAGTTTTCTAGCCAGAAGCACACCCAGAAGCAGATTCATGTATTACAAAAACTAATGAACAGAAGTCAAATTAATGTTATTGTTTATTTTTTCTTTTTTCTTATAGTTAGGCAAGTTTCAATTCATGATTTAACATGCATCAAAAATTTGATTTTAAATACAGAGATGAAGTAGGTTTTTATGGCGAGGAAGTAGGCAAAGCACATGTAACTATTCTTCTATTTTAAATATTTATTTTATATTATTTGTAGATATTTGATCAACAAGGATACATGTAGGCAGTCATAGGAAGTAGATTTTTTTCAAATTAGAGTGGTCCTAAAGTTAACTGTATTTTGTCAATTTTTTAGGTGACAGAGTAGGTTAGGCAAGGAATAAACACTCAGGATCTACTCTGAGCAGAGTCAAAACATTTCCTGTAAACTTTATTACAAATTATTTAGAAAGGCAAAGTATTAAGGAGGAAAATTCATGTTCATTTGGGGCCTTTAAACATGCTACAGTTGAGGAAACTGAAGACAGAGAAGTTTAATGCCTTGGCTGAATTATTCAAGACATAATGGAGAAGAAAGCCAAACCAAGTCTCTTGGTTCATAGAATATGGGTAACCTCTAATACACCATGCTGCCTGTCTTAGTGCCTAGCCGGCATGACAGGCAAAAAAATATTCACACTTATGATTCATGTCTCAATGTGTATTGTGCCTCAATCTTATAATAATACAGTAAGAATCTGTCTTTACAGATAAAGATCACTGGAGCATTGAAGGAAGTCAGTTGCTTTTGGTTATCTAATAAAATTTAAGAAAGTCATAGTAACCTAGACATTGCTTCCAATTTTAGCTTCATATTATCACTTGCAACATAGCTGATGGATATTAACTCAATTTTACCCAACAGACAATTTCCATCTTAGAATGAACTGCTAGATTGAAGAATTAGATAAAATTGAGGGTACTTCTTACATGTTTTGTCAAAAGAACAAGGTTGAGACACCTGCTCATAGCTCTTCATTAATGATTAACATGTAAAATAAATTCTCTGGTGACTCTTGTCAATCATTTCCATATACCATGAACAAAATATTCATCCTGGGAAGGCTGTTTTTTTTCTCCACATCTCTTGTAATAAACATTGAGCCAATTCTGTAAAAACACCTTCAGGGAAGACAGTTCAGTGCTTGCAGACCATTCGGTTCCTTCTTCATTCCAGAGCAAGCAGTGGCCAAGCTGCCAGATTCCAGGGTGCTGAACAGACCTTTTGCTTCCTATGACCTGCTGATCCTCACAGTGGGTTCCAATTTTGGATCTAGCCAAGGTACCTGTCAGAAAAATAGTGGTTGGAATAGTCTTCAATAAAAGGCAGAATAGATGTGGTTTTTTACCTAATTTTTATGGCATTTAAGTCATTTCGCTACTACACCCCAGAGGGTTGGGTGTTTGAATGTCAGGACACTAACCACCACCACCCCACCCCCAGAAAACAAGTTTTACATTTCCAATAAGCCTGTAGCCATTTCACACCTCATTAATAAAAACCTAACTGTAAAACAATAACAAGGAGGAAATGCCAATGAAGCACACATTTTTGGGGACTAAATTATTTTTCACTGCAGCAGCCTTGTTACATTTGACATTTTATGAAATCAGCCAAATGGAAGAAAAAATAACTCATGAGAAGGACTTTGACATCAGACTGTTGGTAGAGTCCAGGGACTGCTGACGCTCCTGAGAATGCCTGAAAATGTGCATTAGGATGGCAGTTCTTATGATTAGTATTTATGATAAACTTCTTTTCTCCATAAATGTATTCATATTCATGAGACGTGGTTTACACCTATAGCAGCAAAAAGTGGCAGCAGGCAGGCAAAGGAAAAGACAGCATCAAGCATTCTGGAGTGCACAGTCTTTCCATATATCTCTCAACGCCGTATGTTTGCTTTTACTGTGGCTAAGCACAACAATCTGCTTGGGAAAAAAATTCTGGAAAAAACAAAGGTGACTTTGCCAATATTATATTTTGCTTTGACAAGCCCTGAGATCTCTGAGGGGAATCCAGTGTAAATGGGATCAGGTCATTTATTTATGTTACGTGTAAATAGAAACATACAACCTCCACAGTTAGTATGTTTTCCTGAGGGTAGGCATTTGGAGGACTAAGGGTGAAGTAGTCTCCAAGATCAACTAATTAAGTAGGGTGTTCACGGTATTCTCCTATGCTCTTGCTGCAAATAATGGATATACTGATTAAATTTACACTTAATAGATACACTCTAGAAAATTCAACCTTTAACTTATGGATGGACAAACCCTCTAGAGTAAAATGAAAAGCTTTGACTAAATTTTTATATTGTCTGTGTGATTTCACTAAAGGAGTATTTCTTGTTTTTTGGCATAAGCAATTACAGAATATTTCCAAGTCTTATTTAGAATGAAAGTGAAGATGCAAATTTAGCTACACTTTGGATAAATCTTAAGTTCTGATGGACATTGTCTAATTCCTTTGTATATACTTTATATATATTTCTCAAAGACTTTCAAACTGAACTTTATGTAAAAATAATTATATTTCCCTGTATACGACACCTCCATGTATAAGATGACCCCTACTTTTCTAAACCAACATTAAGAAATCAACATCAACCAGCTATTCCTGTGTATAAGATGACCCCCAATTTTTGTTCTAACAATTTTAGACAAAGATATTGTTTTATACATGGTAAAACATGGTAATTAGTACGTGCTGGTCAATTAGATAGAATCCCTCAAAAACACTAATTTTCTAAAGTTTATATAGTGAAGGTTGGATATTCAACACATTTATCCACATATAGTTATAGATTAGTTCTCAATATAATGCCTTCATCTTAATAGAATCACCTTTTGATTTTTTTAAGATATTGAGAGTTTTAATTCATAGTTACTACATAATAAAATGAAGTTAACAATCCAGCATTAATTATGTAATCATTTTTATATAACTAAGGAGACTTGAAGAATTAATGTAGGCCCTTTGCATTTTTTCTATATTTAGTCTATGATTATAATTGCTATTCTATATCTAAAATCTACTGAATTTCTGTGATATGCAGTTAATTAGAGCTAACTATGAAAAAGAGTAAAGATTTTCAAGCATCAGATATAAGAGTTGCTCACATATAATAGAGATGAATTATCCATATCATGAAAGAGAATGCTGGGTAAAAATAGTATTTTTGATTGAAAGAACACTGGTTTGGTAGAGGGCAAGATTTTTAGTTTCCCGTCTACCCTTAATAGCTATCTAAGAGGCTCTGTGTAAATCACTTGCCCTATTTCAGTCTCCTGTGTCTTGTCATCTCTAAAATGAGGGTATGGTATTAGCTTTTCTTTTTTAAAAGGCTAAAAGAATCAAAAGATTAGATACAGGAGTGTTTTTTTTTTTTTTTTTTTTTAACTGTAAAGTTCTGTTTATGTGCAACAGGCTATCATCACTGGGTTAAATAGAAACAAAAAAAAAATCATTACCTATCATATGACCTTTTTTAGGGTACATAAAATCCCACTAGAAGGGCTCTCTTAGTGTTTATGGTATTAGGAGAATTATAGCTGAATGGCAGATAGTTTTGCTGACTACATAGACCACAAAGGAATGTATTTGAAAATGGTTTATACTGGTTGTTAAAATTATGCCTTAGTTTTTACTTGGTATATTACATGTTATATTTAGTATCTGGAAATCATGGGGGAGGATTATATCAATAGGGAACAAGGCAAAGGCGGTAGAACTGAACCTTTTTTGATATCTGTGTACATGTAGGCTTACTAGATATCCCACAGCCCTACGTAAATAGCATTGCTAAGGAAGGATACTCTCAAGGAAGATAGTTTGAATCCAGAGTAACCTAGAGCACTGTGTTCATTCTGTAGTAAGATTGAAGAGCATGGTTTATATTAAATCATGGCAGATTTATTAAGATCTAAAAATCCACTTAAAAGTTAATTTTCCTCTTGTATGCAGTTTTTTTCAAGTAGGAATATAATGATTTATGAGGTGAAGGTCATTGTCCGACATAGGTTTGTTAAACTGCATGCATATCACTGGGATATAGGTAGACAACAGTGAGAAATACATGCAGTATTCAGCAATTTATTCCTTCACTTTTCTTTCTGTCATCTGAAATGTGTTTACCTACAACTCCTTAAACACTGCCTCTAAATGTTCTTCTGGCCCAATAGCATCAGCAAAGCATACACATCTTTCTTTTCTAGGAAACTATGGGTTAATTTGGACACCGATGACTGATCTTTCCACCCATTAGTAGGTCTAACAAAAACATCACAGAACAGTAGGGTTAGAAGGTTTATTCAGTTTCCTGTAGTGATTTAACCTCTTTTTCTACAGTTAAGGATATATAAATAATTTAGAATAATTCTAGTTACTATTTTTAATTTAATAATAAAGTATTACAAACTATAGCTTTTATCCCTTATACTATGTGCCTCACTGTTTCCCATCTATTTATGGGTCTATGGCTTGTCCCAGCTTTACACTGTCTAAAGCTTTAGTTCGACAAATTTTAGGTAAGAGAGATTATCCTTGGTGGAATGCCAAGTCCAGTGCCAGTTCAAATACGTACAATATTGTTTTGGCAATATATGCAAGTATATACCTGCCTACATAGGATGCTGAGATACAGATTAAATTCCTCCCTTAGTTGTTTATATGTAGGGAAATTGAAAGGAGGGATTCTAGACCATGCTAAAAGTTCAGTGTGAGGAGTTAGGGGTGGCTAGGACTTACATATAAGGAAACACACACACACACACACACACACACACACACACACACACGTAAATAAATAAATATATATGGTATTTGGCAAAATGCATATCACCTGAAAGAGAATATGCATATGTATATGGAATATACATGTGTGTACAAATGTATATGTATGCACATGCTTAAAATTTGCTTCAATCTTGTTCACAACCTAGTGAGAATAACCTGGCAAACAACAGCGGTGTCCAGCCAATTCTCTACTCACAACATAGTCCTGTTTGGAAAGGCTACTCAGCCCTACTCTTCAGAGATAGAGGGTAGACACATGAGTAGACAATCCCCTACTTAGGGATTCAGTCAATATTTGTGAATCTTTGCTAGCATTGAGCATAGGGCTTTACATTTAAAATCGCAGTTCTTAACATGGATTTAAATTTAAATGGTCTCACCTATCAGGTAGCCCTTCCTTCCTAGATTCTTCTTCCATAAGCACTACTTAAAAAATTGGTCTTGAAGTCTAGTCAGTGGGATTCACTGGTAAAACAGGACATTTTAGCCCTGTTACACTTTCCTCACGGTTAAAATCATGTGATTCATATAATGAAAAGGGATCGGCTGTTTGTCATGCACTCTTTGATGGACTGGTTGGTATTAAAATAAAGCATTTCAGGGAAGGTGAGCAGGATCCTTTAAACACCTCTTTTCTTGGAATGGTTAAAAGACACCAAATACACACAGTTTACTCATTTGAAATAGGCTCCTAGGCCTTAGATCACCTTTCTTTAAGTGCACAGATTAATTCTATAGAAACAGAGATTCCAGAAGATTTTCTGAGAGCAGGAATAATTCACTTCAGTAAAGGAACCGATGCTTAAAAAGACACTGAAATGTAGAACAGAATTTCTGAGAATATAGTAATAAAAATAGACGTGCATTAGCACTTAATAAACCAGTAACTGCAAAGCATGTCATGTGCTTTTAAGACACAAGCTGGTAAACTGGTACTATTATCTCTATTAAATATATTAGGGAGAAGATGACAGTTCTTCCCTCATATATTAATATAATATTGTTATCAATAATAGAGCCAAGAGTTAGCTCTCATATTTTATTGCCTCATTCCCACATAGATCTCTGCTATCAAAGGCTATAATACCTAGATCTGTCACATAAGAATGAACTTGTGGGACACTAGAATTGTGTGACAGAAGAGTGAAGAAAAGAAATATTTATTTACTCCTACTGTGAACCCAGAATTTTATGGGAACTTATCTTCAACCATGATGTAAGCAATGATATCAGTATATACCATGTGAGCAAAGTGAGATTCAACCAAGTTTTAAAATGCCAAAACCACGTAGTTTCCCATTGACAACAGTGGGATTCAAATTCATATATCTGATTCCAAGGCCCTGGGACAGTTAATAACAACATTTTGTGACTTTGCATTCCTGTGATATATGGAAGGCACTATCTGCTATGTATTTAGTGTTTATGATTGCTGATTTTATACTAAATTTCTTTCAGAATCACAGTGACTGTATGCTTTCAGGCTGGCCTTTTGATATCAGATTATTGCAGTTTAGTAAAGAGGTTTTCCCCAGATATATGAGTAGATATAAGAGAAAGTAACACATTTCTATAAATATGCCATGCCTTTCAAGTCACAAGCATCTCTCTTCTATAGCTTACAAGGCAGGATCAAAATATGCATATTATAGATCAGAATTTAAATTGTTATAAGAGATGAAAGCTTCAACTAAAAGCCTTTTTTATATCAACTGAAATGTAGAATAATTGGAGCATTTCCCAGACATCCCAGTTATTTATTTGTCTCTCTCCTCATGCTTGTCTACTTTGAAACTCATATGGGGTAGTAACTAGAATTGGCCTGCCAAAGAGCTTGTCAATATAAGGTGACTTTATTTGTAATTACTCTATCTTGGAGCTTCATTTATAATCAAAAGAAGTACCATAACCTGTCAAATCAAACTTAAAAGGCTATTTTTGACAATATATTATATTGTGGTACCCTAAGGTAAGATGGTGACAGTAAATGAATAAATAATCAGAGAATGAAACAGACCAAAACTGTTAATGGGAATGGTGAGAATTCACACTATTTGAAGAATAAAAGAGTAGTAATAATAGCTACTCCATCCAAAACACTTCTGGGTGACTTAATCTGTCACATGCACGATCACAGGAGATGTAATTTAAGCACAAGGCTTGCGTGATGTTTGATAGCTAATTGATAAATTTTTATTGAAATTTTACTTATTTTAAATACAATTTCAACTATTCTGATGTTTGACTTGAATATATATATATATATATATATATATATATATATATATGTATATATTTAAATAACTGTCAGATTAGATTTGAATATTGGCATAAGCAATATACTGCTTATAGTGTATGGTTTTTATTCTTTCACTCAGTTTTATTGGCCTTTATTTCTTTTTGAAAACATATATTAAAATTTACTCATTCATCTCTACCCTAATGTAGTAATTCTTACAAGATTTATTCTCGCTCTCTCTTATTTTTTGAAATAGTAACATTTTTTTTCTTTTTTTCCTAAAAGGTAATGGCATTATTAGATTCCACTACTAAACAATATTGCTGTGCCTTATTAATTGGGCAAGATAATCACTTACTGGTTTGTAGAAACATAGAAGTGAAACAAAAAATCATTGATTTTTATAGCAAAATTCTTCTTATAACTATAGTTATAATTTTAAAATTTTTAAATGTTTTTTTCTCTTTTAGTTATCTTGATTTTAGCATACATATCTAAACTTTATGCATCTTTCCTTTAGCATATTATTATTGCATACAATCTATAGTAAGAACTCTCAGATGGGTACTAATCATAGATTGAAACACTCCATAAGAAACTAACCTAGTGGGTTTAGGTGGATGATCAACTTGATGATATTATCTAGGAAGAGAGAAATTATATTTTCGATGAAACTACTCCAAATCATTACAAAAGTAGGAATCTATTAAAAAAGAAAAAACATCATAAAAGTTGAGACTATATATGCCACATTTATAATCTGATTAATTTTTTTTAGCCAGTTTAAAATGCATAGTTCTAAATGGTGTGTGTGTGTGTATGTGTTGTGTGTCTGTGTGCGTGCATGTGCACATGAATTAATCTCAAATCAATGCATTTATCATTATTGAATTGTGCAAATAGCATAATTCAAATAAACATATCTAGAAATTCCATGTATTGTGAATGCACTAACTAGAGTTTTTTAAAACTGTCATGATGTTTAAACAAATGAGATCACACTCAGTAATAACTCTACCTCAGATTTGCATCTACAGCTTTATTTCTTATTCTTTTGAAAATATGCTTTCTCACAGTTCTCATTTACTGTCTTCACTTTTATTGTATCCCTTCTATAAAAAAATCACCCTTCTGTTTTTTATCATTACAGCAACAAGAACTGTTTGATGTGGACAATTTTGAAAATGATACAGTAAAGTATAAATAAAAAACATAGATTTAATGGTCTGTTATCCTACTGTGTGGTGATAAGCACTCGAGGATATGGAACAGATTTTAACATACAGAAATCCAACTTCTTTCTGGATTTCTCTCATTTTCTTTTTGACAGAATCTTCAAATTAAAATATCCAATTCTAAACTTATTAGGTCTTTCAAAATTAGGAAGGTATTATAATCCATTAGACTGGAAAGAGTGGTTCACACTAGAGTGGTAGCAAGGAGGTGAAAAGAAAAGGTTAAGTTTGGGATATACTGTGAAGGTAGAGCCTATACTGTTGGTGAATTGGATGTGGAGTAGGAGGAAAAAGAAGACAAAGGATAACTCTAGTGTTTTTAGCCTGAGCAAATGGAAACATATTTTTTCTATTTATTTACATTCTAGAAGGAGCAGCTTTGAAGATAACAAGTTTTTGGTTTTAGATGTTTAGTTTGAGAATGCCTTATTAGATACCAAAGTAGAGAATACAGTTAAAATATAGAAGTTTGTATACTGGGAATAAATTTGGCTGAAAGGCATAACTTGGAGAGATTTCATTATGTAGTTGAATAAATAAAGCCATGAGGAAGCAAAAGAAATAGAGTAGGCAGGAATGTATAAGGGTTTAAGGCCTATGGGCAAAATCCACTGTTTTTATAAAGTTTTATTGGAACACAGATGTACCAGGTTGTTTTTATATTGCCTATGGTTGACTTCACACTGTAATTCCTGAATGGAATAGTTGCAACAAAGATTTTATGGTCCATAAAGTAGAAACCATTTATTATCTGGCCATTTACATACAAAGTTTACTGACCCCTGGTCTAGAGGAAGGTAGTTAGTAGACTAAAGTTTGAATTAACTTTCTCTAAGTTTTCTCAGGACAGTCCTAGTTTATACTTACTGGCTCAGAATTTAGAATGAATGAATAATAGACATTTTCAATTTCTGACAGGTCTTTGGGCAATATACAATATGATCACCCAAACTGAGATTAAAATTAAAAATTTGCACCTAGAAAATAATAGCTAATAGTACACTATTATATTTTTTTCACTGAATAGCCCAGAAGTATGAAACCATGAATAATAATTATTTTAATAGTCTCCAAATTAATTCTCTTACTTTGTCAATGCTGAAAATATCTGTGTGTGCTATTGGAAAGATGGAAATGGCACTACAAAGGAAGTTATACAATAAGGAAAAGTAATAAACCTAATAGCTTTCTACCCTGGAAGGATGCTATAATTTTAGTACTGAGAGGAAGCAACAGAACAAAATCAAGGAGATTGTGATTACATTCAATTGACTGTAATTATTATGTTTCAACTTAGAGTAACTTGAAAATATTAACTAGCACTCATTTTAACAGAATTCAACATGTGGCTTCTATTTCAAATTGCAATGGTTATGTTAAATAGAACGAATGGAAACTTTAGTGTTACTTGGATTTTATTTATAAATTTTGCTACAAAACACTACCCCAATCAATGATTTCCACTTTCAATATGAGTATATTTGTATGGTTTAAGTATCATATTTTAAGATAGAAATGGGGATAAGCTAAGTAAAAATGAAAAGTTTAAAAATATATAATAGTTTCATACCTTTCATTATTTTGACTTATTTATTATTTAAACTTTTTGAGGTTAGTTGAAATGAAAGATGAACAGATATTCAGCATCACCAATCATCAGAGAAACATAAATTAAAACCACAATGCAATATCACCTCACACCCATCAGAATGGCTATCATCAGTAAATCAACAAACAAGTGTTGGTGAGGGTGTGGAGAAAAGGGAACCCTCATGGCCCTATTGGTGGGATTGCACTTTGGTGCAGCCACTATGGAAAACATTTAGGGGATTCCCCCAAAAAATTAAAATGAGGACTTCCTTGACTGAGTATTTATTTGAAGAAATCAAAACCACTAATTTGAAAAGATATACTCATACCAGTATAGACCACTATGTTGACTGAAGCATTAGATTGCTTCCATATCTTCCTTAGTTAAGATATGGAAACAGTGTAAGTGCTCCTCAATAGACAATTGGATAAAGAAGTTGTGGTACTTATATACAAGGGGATATTACTTGGCCATAAAAAACTGGAATCTTATCATTTGTGACAACATGGATAGACCTATAGGATATTATGCTAAGTGAAGTAAATCAGAGAAAGAGAGACACAAATAGCAAATGATCTCACTTATATGTGGAATCTAAAGAATAAAATAAAGGAACTAACAAAATATAAACAGAACAAACTGATGGTTGCCAGAGGAGAGAAAGGGGTTGGGGGACTGCGTATAAAATTTGAAGGGATTAAGAAATAAAAATTTATAGTTACAAAATAGTCATGGGGATGTAAAATATAGCACAGACAATACAGTCAATAGCATTGCAACAACTATGCATAATGTCAAGTGGGTATTAGACTAATGGGGGGATCACTGCATAAATTATATAAATCTCTATCCACTATGCTATACACCTCAAACTAATATAAAGTAACATTGAATGTCAACTGTAACTAAAATAAATACATAAATAATTAAAAAGGAAAAAAGATGGTCCTGTGGCCATAATTGTCTAATGTTCTGTCTTTATTAGTTCAGGCTGTTATAACAGAATGCCATACTGTATGGCTTTAAACAACATTTAGTTCTCATAGTTCTGGAGGCTAGGAAGTATACAATCAAGGTGCCAGAAGATCTGGTGTCTGGTGAGTAACCCCATTCCTGGTTTGAAGAATGCTGTCTTCTCTGATATCCTCACATGGCAGAGAGAAATCGTCTTTCTCCATCTCTTCTTATAAGGCCACTAATCCCCTTTATTACGACTTTACCATTATGACCTAATCACCTCTTAAATGTCACGTCTGCAAATAGCATTACATGGGGGATTTAGGCTTCAATATATAAATTTTGAAGGGACACAAATGTTTATTTTGTAGCAAGTTCAAAAGATAAAATGATCTCTATTTGAGAATATCATAAATATGTGCAAAATGTCATGAACCAAATAATATAAAATTTCAGTCAGGCTATTGAAGATATTCAAATCTATAGGGAACCAATTGACCATCAGCTATGATTTCTCAAAATATATTTACAAACCAATTGACAATATGAACTAGTGTAGACATTATTAAGTGTTAGTTAAAAAATTGTTTTAAAGGCTGAATTATTCAAAATAAATAATGAGAGTTTTGTAAGTCAAGCAAATCAGATCAACCTGGCGTCATTATTACAGATGCCTGGTAGAGCCTGTGTTCTAGGAGCTCTAGGAGAGCTAGAGGATAAGCTGTTGATTTTTATGAAATCAAGCATTTATATTAAATTTTTAAATTACTTGGCAAGAAGCAAAAAGGGAAAATGATAGTGTTGGTTTGAAAATGCAACAAAATGTAAAGGAATCAAAGAAAAATATGATTTGTGAAATGTAAAATGAAAATTCTCACAGAACAGTTACATTTTCCTATCTTGTATAATTTTCAATATCAGATAATTTGCATGTTAATTTCAAGAAAATAGAACAAAAATTTTTAGGACATTAAGGTTAACTTTAAAAATTATACAGGGTCCAGCAGAAGTAACACCCTTTTTTATGAGCTGGTAAACTATACCACATCTTTGATTACAAAATCATAAGCATGTAATTCTATAACATAACAATATTTTAACTAATTTAAAAAGGGTGTGATACACCCTGTATGTAACAGCAGTTTGACTGCATTATGTGAAGGGGGACCCAAAACACCGAGAATTTATTTAAAAAATTGTGTATTTATTCTTACATGTTTAAACTTCAGTCATCTTCAAAGTACCTTTCATTTGATGTAATACACACATTGAGATGCATTTTCCATTGCTCAAAACAGTTTTTAAACTTGTCAGTTTTGATGTCTTTTAGTGCTTTTGCCATTTTTTGTTTCACCTCTTTCACATTAGCGAACGCTTTCCCTTTGAGGACTCTTTCCATCCGGGGAAACAAAAAGTCACTTGGGGCGAGATCAGGTGAATAGGGAGGGTGGGGCACGTGGATTGAGCTGTTTTAGGTCCAAAACTGCTGAACTCTCAGCATGATGAGGGCAGTTGTGTTGTCATACCACACATTGTGTAAATCACCCATCATGAAATGGACAAATGCATTGAAAGAGTCTCCAAAAACTATTTGCTGAACCCAGATGCAGCCTCTCACAACAGCAACCTCTACACTGATGCAGATGGGTTCCTAGAACACTCACCTAGCATGGGAAGCCCCTACAAGGGGCCCATGCTCCAGAAGATAGTTCTATTTTTTTTGTGTTTTTGAGGGGGTCCCCACTCCTAGTTCTGCACATTTCTGTTAAATTTGTTGACATTCATATTAAACCAAGAATATGCCTGATTACACTTTTTTTTTCAGGTCTAAGTATTTCCTCTAATGAAGAGGAAATAATGCTTTTAAAATTCATAGAGTATTTTCATTTTTGTTTTGTTTTCTTTCCTCAAAAAGGGTGTGCTTGAGTTGTATTCTCTATCTAATTTCCATATACTGTTCTCTGTCTTGGTACATAAAATTTAATCTCAGTTTTGGCAATGGATATTTCTTTAATATAAAAAGGTGAGTTGAAAATGGGTGTCAGAGTTAGTAAGGAATCCAGATATAAATTAAATACATAAAACTTTACTTTTATATGGTAATATAAGAAACCATATAGAACACATAATAGAAAAATATTATATTTAAAATAGTATAAATAATTATAAAGGACATTTCAAAAATAAATGTTTAGATAATATGATTATTTGAAAATTATTCAGATCTATAGAATATTTCTTGAATTAAATAAAAAGATATGATGAGCTTATATTTAATTTTCTCAAAGACTTCCTGAGAGGTTAATTTTCAAGATGGCTATAAATATAATCTGTTAAAAACTGGTAAGGTATTTGAGAAAGTATAATGGAATAAAAACTTTCCACATTACTTATTAAAACTCTTTATAAAATTATAATGATTAAACACATATATTACTGAGGAAAAATAGGAAAAAAGATTAATGAAAGATAGTTGAGGAGCTATACCATCACTCTCCGGAGTTTTCACCCTGCCCACTTCTGATCTTGGGACTTGTCAGCCTTCATAATAGCAGGAGCAAATTCCTTATAATAGACCTCTTTCTCTAAACATATATGTACTATTAATTCTGTTTCTCTGGAAAATCCTGACTAAAACACAAGTCATGACTCAAAAACAGACAAGAATGCATCATAGCCAATAAAAACATAATCTTAAAAAGTAAAAAGAAAGAAAAAGCACTTAGTACACTTGAGAACTTGGAGCATGCAATGGCTGTCCGGAAAGTATCCACCCATATAAAATGAAAAATAGAGGCATGTATGGTTGGGGTTTTTTCTGTGCAGCCCTCGTACATAAATATGTTTCATAGGTTAATGTCAAATGCTTTGGGACATATCATTAACAAATAATTTCTTAATCATTATAGAAAAAGTAACATATTCACACTGAAAAGCCTTTCCAAATGATTTCAAAATCTTAATGTGGAAAAAAAAATGTGAAGCCGTAATCACCATGAAAAAAGTATGTAAAGTTCCTGCATGTGAAAAGAGCTGAGAAGTTAAGTCTGTCCTTACAACAAGAAATAACAGGGCAAACTAAACATCAGTGACTTTTGGGGACCCATCAAAGAACTGAGAGCACAGGGCAAACTACTAACCAAAAATTTGGAAAGATAGTCACTTACAGGGGTAAACGTGACCTGAATATTTGCTTGCCTGGTTCAGCAGACACTTGATGCCCACAATTTTGACAAATTGCTACAAATTGAGTGTGCATGAGTGAGAGAGTAGGAGATCTCCTGGGGACCACACTCAGAGGGGGTCCTCATATATTTGCAGGCTTCTCTCCCAGAATCCCACCAGATTTTCACAGGGAGGAACTGTAGATTCTAAAGGAAGATTCTTTATGATGCTGGCTGGGGAGTGGAAGAGCAACCATCTTGAAATCCACCCACACCCTTTCTTTTGTTGAACAAAAGCTTTGTGTAACTTACTATTTTTTTCCTAAAGATTAACTTTAACTAGATTACTAAAGTTAAAAATAAGGTTATTTTAATGGTATTTCTATTTCCCAAACTTTATTCCTATTACCCATTAGTGCTTTAAAGGACAAACTGTTCCTCAGGCAATATTAAATAATCCAACTTTAACTGTATTGTTGGAAACAATATAGGACCCTAGCTAATACGCAAAATAATTCTAAGCTTAACAGGCGCTATCAATTGTATCTGGATATAGGTTTTATTTGCAATAATTTAGGTACATAAATAGAATTTTCATCTCCTTCCTTGTTGACTGACATATAAAATGTCCACATTTCTGAATGTGTTCTCATTTCCACATAGAAGAAAATATATGGCTAGTCAATAAAAATACTTTAACTTACCCTTTGATATAGAGTGATATGAACACAATATTAAAACTCTGGTATCACTATATCATGACCGCTCTCTCCTATAAATAAGACCAAACCTACAAATGGCTTCCTCCACTTAAATCCCAGTCCTTATACAGTCATTTCAGAGAACTAGCTAAAAAATACAAAGCACAGGGAACCAGAGAGTTCCTCCTTTTTTTCCAACTTTGAGAGTCAGCAGATAATATGAAAGAGATGTGTTTAAGCATCCTTTGATGCCTGAGGGAGGAAAAAGTAAAATGGAATGTGACAGAAGGGAAAAAAGGGGAATTTGCAAGGGGAACACACAGCCAAGTGTCATGCTTTGGTGTTACTGTTACAGGACTACTGAATTTACCTCAGCATGGAAACCTGTCATTTGTAAACAACAGACAGTAGCTACAAAACGATATTGCCAGGGGGTCCCCTCAGTTTTAACTTAGTTCACAGAGATTTTAAAGCTACCTGCTGGAAAATACCTAAAGCTGTCAGATTAGACAAAAAAGCTTATTGGTTAAACTGAAAGGTCCAATGTTACAAACAAAAATGTTAAAATTCACTGTGAAGATTTTCTAATGTCATAACAACAGACAAAATATGCCACAGTTTCTTCATCTCTAATCGTTTAATTGTAGAGTAAATTATGTTGCTCTGTTTTCAGCATTTAATTTTTAAATTAGCTCTTGGCTGCAGTGTTCTTGATTACAGAACTTAATTAGCAGTGCCTGTTGAAGAGAATTATCCTATATACAGGATACATGATCAAATGGAAAAGTTAATACAAGCAATCAGAATCATAGTGAAGCCTGGTTGACTGTTTCTGAAAGGTGGAAGAACAGTTGCAAAACAGGTTGCATTTAGGGACACAAGATTCAAGGGAGAAAGATCTCCAATAAAACAAAATTATATGGGTCTGTGTTCTACCTAGAGAAATATTTTGCTTGAATGACTGTAATTACTGAGTTACAGAAGAATGAATTATCATTTACTTTTCTTGCATTAGTTCAACAGTAGAGTTATCAACAACATGAAGATCTGGGTGGTGAACACAACACAACACATAGACAGTGCACTCTAGAATTGTAACCAATTAATTTGAAACTAATGTAATTTTTCTAACCAGTGTCACTCCAATAAGTTTAACAATTAAAAAAGAAAGATTCTTTAAGCATCAAACTAAACTAACAATTCTGATTTTTGGTTTTTTAATCTTTTGGCTTTTTAAAAGCACCATTCTACCTACAATTGTGTAAACATATGTTGTTTGTGTTTCCACTAGTAATGATGGCTTCTGATCTTATCATAAAATTATATAAATAAATAAAAATTTGCAATAGTGAGTGAATGACAGCCAAGCCACAAAAAACTTTTCAACTATATCTTATAAAGAACTCAATATATTTATGGAATTTTTTTTCTTTAACAAGTTTACGAAAATCTGTTTTAAGTTTTAACAAAACATAAGTACTCAGCATAAAATTTTAAGAGAATGTCAGAAATTTAAAACAATCAAGATATTGCATAACGCTAAAATTTTTCTTTTGGGTAGCTCAAGTGAAATAGAATACCACTTATAACATTTAGCAGTCATTTCTCCAAATTAGTTTTCAGGGTTTATTTATTTATTTATTTTAGTAGTTCCCTGATTGGGAATCGAACCCAGGCTGCGGTGTTGGGAGCGCTGAAGCCTAGCTACTACACCTGGGAATCCCCCTCAGGTTTTGTTTTGTTTTTAAATTTATTTTACTTTATTTTATTTTATTTTTCAATGTAATGTGAGTTAGTCAGATTTTGATGCCAAAGTAAATAACTCTTTAATCTGTTTGTCATGTAACAAAAACATTTATTTGTTGCTCACATTACTTGAAGACTGGGCCACCTGCAGAGAAAGTAACCTGAGTTCAGATTTTTGTCTAATCTGACAGCTTTAGGTAATTTTCTCTCTTTAAATAACACTGATGGAAGTAATAGTCATTATTTAAGAAATGCTTTTCATATTGAAAGACAGGAACGAGGGAAGTAAAGAGCCTAACCATGCAATTTTATTTAATACTTCTGCTGGAATACAACAAACTTAATTTACTTACGTACCATTAGCCAAGGATTGTTATATGACCAAGCCCAGCATTTAAGGAGGAAGGAGAATTAACTTTTCCACAGAAAACATAGGCAATTGACAGCGCAGTAGTCATGGATGTATCATCCTATTACAGAAGGAAAATAAGAGTTGGGAACTAATCCAGTATGCCACAGGGACAGATGTTATAGTATCACAGAAGCAAGGAGATAATATGCTTCTAGTTATCTTCATTATATAAGGAGCAGAAAAAAAGAGTGCTGAGACTACACAAAAAGTCCCATCTTGATTGTACTGCCGTACTTCCTGGATGTCTATTTCCCTTCACTTGCACAGTGCTGGCAAATCTTTTTATCTCTGTTCCTAGTAATGTGCTTGGCATGTTGTAGGCATTCAACAAACATTTATGACTGACTTTGTAACGTGTAGTGCACATTTGGAGGGGGATGCAATTACATTCAAAACTTGATTTTTCTGGAGAAATGATGGCTGAATCTAAATCAAAACAACATACAAGAGCTATCCAGAAAAAAAATCCAGCCATAAATGCCTCTATTTTTCATATTACATGGCTGAATACATTCTGGACAGATCTCATATCTAGAGAGAGATGGTCCAATGTTTTTAAGAAACAAAACCAAACCAGCAAACAAACAAATGAACAAACAGTCAAACTTGCACACATGAAGGTAGGGTGAAATAATAACAGAGCTTGTGAGGAGTACAAAAGAGGCATTTGTATCTATGGTCTGAATTTCTAGAAGATGGTTTTACAAATGATGCTCTCTTAATGCAATCACAAGATATAGGAGAATTAAGATACTATAGTTAGATGAAATTTTATCTTTCTAATTCACTATATAAATCTTACTACATTCTGCTCAACCAAAAATTATATAGGAAATATAGTGCATAAATTATAAGAACACATTTCAGTAATTTTCCTAAAAGGAACACATCCATTTAAACAGCCATCCACATGAAGAAAGAGAACATTATCAGAATCATAGAAACCCTCATGATCCCTCCATCTAACATTAATTCTTCCTATAAGCAGTATTCCAAATTCTAAATCACCAGGTTAGTTTTTATTATTTTTGAACATATATGAGTACAGAAATTTTATCATGTCTGCTTCTCTCACTCAAAATTATGTGTGTATGGAAGAAATCTATTTTGTTTTGATAGCAGTAGTTTATTTATTTGCTTGTATGGTATAAGAACTGTAATTTATCATGATGTTTTTGGCTGCTGCTATAGGCATTTTGGTGCATGGTATTTGGTGCATATGTGGCATATTGGGAGCTGTAATGTGAGTTAGAGTAATATTGTTGGGTGATACAGGTATACATATATATTCAAATTTAGTGGTGCCATAGTATATATGAATAGATATAGTAAAATACTCCAAAACTTTTCCAAAGTGCCTCTACAATTTACACTCCAATTGTCACTAAATGAGAAGTACTGTTGTTTTATTTCAGAAAATTTCACTTTTTAAAGTAGTCTGAGGTTTATTAGTTAGCTTTTTCTGCATAACAAACCATCCCAACTCATATTGGCTTAAACAACCAATTATTTAACTTGAAATTCTAAGTGTCATTACTTTGGGTTGAGTGATTCTTCTGGTCTCAGCTAGGCTCACTAATGCATCTGCAGATAACTTACAGCTTGAACTACTTGATCTGGGATGAATTCAGTTGGGACAACACATATGGTTTCACATGGTCTGGCTTTGTCTAGTAGGGTAAACTGGGATATTCATGTGGCAGTGGGTATAGGATCTTGAGAGATAATGAAAACATGCAATTCTCTTCAAGGCTAAGCTCTGAAGTGGCACAATATTTGTCCACTTGCTGGTGTCCCATAAATCCCTAAGTCTACCTCAATTCTTTTTCAATTTTTTACTTTTTACTTCTGTGATTTAATTAATTCTACTACCCTATCCTCAGGTTTGCTGATTCTTTCCTCTGCTTCATCTAGTCTGATGCTAAACCCTCTATTGGATTATTCACTCTTATATTTTAGCTCTGTGTGCCCTTAGGAGCCCATTAGGAACTGTTCATTTACTATAGTTTTGTGGGTCTCCTAGGTTTAAGTCCCATTGGCTCTCAGAGGTAGGTGTTTTGGGGGCCCATCTCAGGAGGAAACCTTAAAGTTCGGTCACTGAAATGTAGGGGTCCTTTACTCCTCAGAGAGAAGTTGGGAGTTCCCTCCTTATTGTATGTGGCTGCGCTAGGTGTGTGTGAGGTTTATAAGCAAGATTGTGTCTTAGCCTTCCACCTGCTATGATTGCTGCAACCAGTGCAGGGAGAACAGAACCAGAGGGGAGGCTATGGGGAATTAAGAAAAACACACAAACACACACACAGACATAGCAAAGCTGGGACCAGGTGGTTCCCTGTGCTTTGATGGAGACACAGAGACCCTTTAGGTCTGCAGCTGTTTATTTTACATCCCAAGAACAACAAGGGGCGCAACCTCTCAATTGTGAAACAATGTTGCCGACCCCCATCCTTTCCTCCTGAGTCAACAACTTTATGATTTATCTTCCTCGCTTTACTTCTTCCCATCAGCCAGCGAGAAACCACATCCTGAGTAGTGACCTTGTTCACCAAGTTCCGGGCAGCCTTGCAAGACCCTAGCACTTTGGATTCCAAGTACATAGGTAGGTAGCCTTGCTAAACTTAT
Organism: Lyroderma lyra; assembly: GCA_004026885.1. Taxonomy (NCBI): domain Eukaryota; kingdom Metazoa; phylum Chordata; class Mammalia; order Chiroptera; family Megadermatidae; genus Lyroderma; species Lyroderma lyra. The sequence continues at coordinate 38,622 of PVJL010007050.1, read as the reverse complement.
TTTCTCAATAGACTTGGCTTCTGGCTCAAAGGCTGCCCACATATGGTGATAGTTTCTTGATGAGAGAAAATTTATTCTCTTTCCTGGAAAGTATCCAGGCTAGGAGCGTCAGCAATCCAAAATCACCAATCAAGTTGATTGAGATGATTCTTACATAGGCTTTAGCAACTTTTGGGGTTGTATTATTTCAAATTTATTGTTACTAACATCATATAACCTTTTTGGGTCCTCACATAATGCTTCCTGGACTATTAAAGCCTCATATCATCTTCTAGGCCTGAGCTCCAGGGTTTATTCTGTTAGTTTATCAAAGCCTCTACTTGTTTCTTAAACTCTTATCTGTGGTTTTGAAAGAGGGAAGTTTTTCCAAGTAATAGCAGCCCCTACAGTCTTATTTATCTCTGTGGAATTCTCCCCTATTATAGATCTTGGTCTCACAATTCTTCACTGCCTAATATTTCTCTAATATTTTGGGTCATATTTAACTGTATGTATGTGGGTATACTTGGATATTTATTGTGGTTCTGTGTGGGATGGTTATGCTAAAACCACTCAGCCTGTCACTTATTTGTCAAGTCTGTATTTGAGTTATGTATAATTCTTTATTCAAGGTAATGAAGTACATTCTAAAAGGTTTTGCAACATGTTTAAAAAATGGGACCTGGACTTGAATCCAAGTTTACTGTGCCATAAGCCTCATATATTAAACATTCTAGAGTCCCTGGCTTATAGACCGTGACATCATAATAGATTATAAACACATTTTATTTAAGTATTCTCATTTACTACATTTGTCTTACAAACATTAAAATGAACTCAGTCAAAATTTCATGTTAACGTACAATGTTTGCTCTCCAGATTAGATGTAACTCAGCTACTAGGAGAGAAGAAATATTTCTATAATGCATTAATATTCTTGTGACTGTGAATTTATGAAGTAATATTACATGATTTTGGGGGCAGACATGCTATACTTTTCTCATTAGATTATGTTCATATTTCTTGTATGTGGACAAGGCAGTCCCAGATAAGTCTTATTAAATTGTATTAATTCTTCTGATTTACTTTACTGGAAAAGTATATTTATGTGTGAGAGTGATATGCACCATTTTTATCTTAAAGCAGTATGAATATATATATATATATATATATATATATATATATATATATGAACACAAAGAGAAAATATGGGGATATATGCTCAATTGTCTATCCTTCTTAGGAGTTTTATAAATCACATTTGAAGATTAAACTATAAATTATAAATAATTTGATATTCACAGCAATGATATTTAAAAATAGAGCAAATGAAAGGACCTAAGTGGCAATAGTTTCTATCTTCATTAATAAAAATGCGTACCAGTGGAGGGTCAGGTGAGTTAGCACAGATCATCACAGACATGGGATTCCTCTTGTTGTTGTGGGAGTCCTCAACAAAGACTGACAGTTGTATAGACCCTGAGGTGGAGAAGGAGAGAGAAACCAAGGGGTGAAGCCAGCAATAGACTTCAGTAGGGAAAACTGTCTGAGATTTCCTCATCCTCCCTCTTTCCCAGTAAGAATGCCTCTACAGGGGTACCTGAGGAAGACTGTGGTCTAAGACATCATATGGAGAGGCTTAGGAATGAAAGCAACAGAGCTAGGGATACTAATATGTGAAAGAGCGTGTCTGGCTAGGGAGGATCTGAGTTCTCAAACATAACTCCCCTCAGAAACTCCAGTGCACTGGCTGTGCACCAAGTCTGGTGTGGGGAGGGCGGCTTTCCCTGTGAGGCTTGCCGAGTAAAGCCTTTGTAATTCTCCATGGTCAGACTTCTAGAAAAAATAAATCATCATTTTAATAATTTCTCAGAATCCAAGTCAATATAAAATCCATTGATTTTTAGATACCAGTAATGAGCAAATAAGAATCAATATTAAAAATAGCACTTAAATCACATCAAATAATGAGTTTTCAATGATTTTAAAATTATTTCTAGTGTGTTTACATAAATATTATACAATTACTTTATTTTAATTCCATTTATGTTTAATGCTTACATGTCAGTTGAAGTCTTTAATTTCTATGATGTGTTTTGAGTGATTTTAGTTTTGATACTTTATCTTGGAATGATTTTCATTAGACTATACTTTATCAAATTGTATTGTTCTTTGGCCAATTTGTGTAGCACAAGACTCAGAAAAATTTAGATGGTATCTGCATGGATCATTTGTTGTGGTTCTAGGGTTCTGCTAATTACATAGAATAATCTGATCTATGAGCACAGACCGCTACACACAGCCAGCAGCATATTTTACTGTGGAGTTCATTCTCTCCAAACTGATTACAGATTCTTCAGAAATGACTGATGCTGATAGACTTTACTGGATATGCTGATATTCCATGGTGATCTAAATAACTGCTAAGTACTATAGAGTACATACAATATACCAGATTCTAATTGCTTTGCATATGCCATTTAATTATCATGAAAACACTGTGAGATAGATACTATTGGTATTATCAATTTCCATTTACCAATAGAGATACTGAGGTACAGAGAGATGAATAATTTCTCCAGGATTACCAAATTAACAAGTGGTGCAGCCTGTATTAGGAACTCCAAACCCATGCTCTTAATCATTACATACTGCCTTTCAAAGTTGGTCTTGATGGTTTCCTCATGTTACTTAATTACTCATTTCACATTTGGAGGGAGAAAGAAGGGTATCACTGAACTTTCTTCACTATTTAATCAAATCTTATTCCTCAGAAGTTAAAGATTAAGTTGATAATTACACACCAAATTCTTTTTATACCTTCTTTTGTTCTAATTTAAACTCATGTTTAGTGTTATTTAAAATAAGAAAATTAAGAAATATGAGCAATAGTATGTACCTAATAAAACATGGTGCTAAAATTATTGTTTGTGATTCTACTGCACAATACAGGAAGTAGAATATCACACATGCCATCAATGCTTTTCTATGCCCTTCATAGATTCTATTCTCTGACAATCACAAAAGTAATAAATACCTGAAATTTGAGCAAAACAAAATACGTACTTTAGATGTGTGTGTGTGTATGTATGTATGTATTTATGTAAGTATGTGTATATGTGTGTGGGAGTGTGAGGGTGTGTGTGTGTGTATGGATAACTTTGCATAATTTGTTTGTGATCATTTTGGTGACTTAAGTTATGTTATACAATATCATATAGTAAGTACTACTTTAGGATTTGATTTTTTTTTCAAGTTGCAAATTGTGGGATTTGTACCAAACAATAATTATGTTGTTCCATGTATTGTAAAGCATATATTTCAAAACTCTAAAATTTTATTTTACAAATGTATCTGTATCTTCATTCTCTCATCACTGAAAAGTGTTTGCATTTAGTAGTGGTGCTAAGATGTGATTTGCTGCATATCTGGCAAAAATTAGTCTGGGGCATGACACAGTAACGCCAAATTGCTTTCTAGACTTATACCAGTGCTTGTACCAGCAATGTATAACAATAATCTTGCTCCACCTTCTTGAAATATTTGATATTCTCAGAATTCTTTATTATTAATATTACTAATCTACATGGTGGTCAATTTATATTTCCTTGCAATAATGCAAATTTTCTTATGTTTATTCCCCTTTCTCTCCTGTAAAGTATTTATTCAAGACTGTTGCCAACTTTTTTTTTGGATTGTCTGGCTTGACTTGTAGGACTTTATTCTTACAATTCCTTTTAAGGTGATATTGGTTGCAAATATTTTGTCCCACTTTATAGATATCAGTTTAGGGTATACTCTAGTCCAACTAAATAGAAATTTAAGAAAAGGAATCAAAGTTACAATTAAGCCAAATTTTGCTAATATGGCTTTGTACTTGTATGGCAATAATTAAGAGATGTTAGAACAAAATGAAATAAAATTTAACATAATTAAAATAAGTTAAATAATTTTGGATATTGTATAAATATAAGGGAAAAAAGATACTAACTCTGAAAATTGATTTAAATTTATTTTTAAATACACTATTTAAAAATCAAGGGCATCCAGTTCAGATGTGAAAACTAGAGATGGGATGTATAGTTTATAAATCTGTCAAAAAATTTAAGAAGTATATAATAAAAATTTATTCATTCTAGTCAAGATTTTGGGAATGGGGAGAGCATATGGAGGGGAAGAAATTCACAATTGAGAAAGTTAATAGAAAATTATGACACTCAACATGTATCTGAGAGTAGTTCCAGAAATAAAAAGTAAATATGAAAAGAAAAAGCAATATTCAAAGAAGTAAGGATAAATTATTTTTCAAAATGTGTAAAACCTGTGAATTCTTAAGTTGAAAATACACTATGAAAAGACAAAAAAAAAGCCATGTTAATTTACACCTACATACATTATAGTGAATACACACAATACTAGAGGAAAAGTGTTCTTAAAATCAGTCAGAGAAAAATAGAATGATGATGATTAAATTGAATGTGGATTTCTCTGGAGCAAGAATACAATACAGTGTATAAGTGGAAACTGAGAGAAATGCCTGTTACTAGAATTTTGTGCACTACTACACTCAGTCAAGATGAGGATAAATTAAAATTATTTTGAGACAACAGAGGGACTTTACCACTGACAAACTTTTATCAAAATAACCAGATAAGGGAATGTTCATAAAATAATGACAACCATGGTTAATATATAGGTAAGCCTAAACAAGCTTTGGCTGTAATAAAAATATAGTAATGACTAATTATGGAGTTAAGCCAAAACTTTGGGCAAAAATAACATGGAAGACAAGAGAAGCCTGATTGGACTGAAACAGTTATTTCCTAAATTGTTTGGTTAGAGTTTTCAATTTATATTCACTGTCATTACACTTTTGTCATCACTAATAGAACAGAAACAAAATAATTAAATATCAGTAGAAGGAAAACATGTCTGTGTCCATATAATAAAATACTTGCACCTGGCAAAAATAATAGTGTATATATATGAATTTTGCAAATACAGTAATCTAATATATGTCTCTAAATGAATAAAATACATAGGATAAAAACCATTGTATAATTATATTTGTGTGAAAAGATGCCCAAGCTATATATGTTTATGTGAATATAATGATGAATATATATAAAGATCTAAAATATGGACAAATATTTAAAATAGGTTTGGGCTTATTTGTTTTCCATTGTTTTATATGTTTATTTTATAGTAATTATTTATACATATGGAATTCATATTAGTAATAATAAGGAACACTAATAGCATAAGATTAACTGAACTGTAAAATATAAAACTGCTTTGGAGATTATACAGTTCAGTCTTTTCATCGTTCAGTTGTAGAAACCTAATCTTTAGAAGAATTAGTAAGTTTTCTACAGTTGCATAGATAATTAGTAGAAGAGGAAACACAAACTAGATATAGGACTCCTTATGTTTAGTAATATTTTTTCTTGAGAAAGCACACTTCTTTACAATGAATCATACAGAAATGCACATATCTTCCCTTCCCCCACAAAAAATAGATTGGTCTAAATGTAGATTTAAATTATGTTGGCAAAACTATAAGTATATATTACAACTATACATGTATATCTATATACACTTTACATGTTTATATATCAAAATAGAGTATTTAAAAAGAATGTGTATATTTTAATTGTTAAGTGCTAATTAACCAGGTTTCTACAATTCAAAAGTCTTACAATATGTACACCATCATTGCCTTTTTTGGTGAAATAGTCATTTTAATAAGCAAAATTAAAATATAGTGTCTAAGGCCCCTTAGCTACGTCAAAATATCACTATTGGGGACAAACAAAAATTTAAGTTCTTACCTATAAATTCATTCAACATTGACTTTCATGTGAAATTCACACTGTAGAAAAAAGTTTCTTAATAATATTATACAATTGTACAATTCCACAATCATATCTCTAATAATACAATTCTTTGAGAATGGATGTGAAAGTCAAATACTGTATAGGAATGTGATAAATAGAGCAATACTTGTACATGGTGTCAGTGCTGTCGCTTTGCCTTTAGTTATTAGAGAAAATTACCAGATGAATCAGAACAAAATGTTCATAGAGAAAGGGGTACATTGGGAGGTTTGTTTTGTGCATGTAGAATCACTCAGCGGATATTTAAACTCTTTCATGACTGGGAGAGTTTGTAATGGTATAATATTTTGAAGATTGTGAAAAAATTGTGTTAATGAAAGGCCTAAGAACTGAGTTTGAATCCAAACTCTGCTCTTCGTGCACTGTTTAATTTTGGAAAGACACATTCTTCTGTCTCTCAATTTCCTTATCTCCAAAAAAAGGATATTAACACCTCCTAGAATCGCTGAATACCATGAAGGCAGAGTCTGATTTTGTTCAATCTTGTGAAAATACCTTTTTCTGCAAAAATTTACAGGTATTCTTTTGCTAATACTTTATATTCTGTAATTTGAAATTTTACTACATTGTTCCAAGTAAAAAAGTTTCTAATTTTAAAAACTGTTTAGAGATTTGTGATGAACAAAGCATATAAATAAGATTTAATGTCATAATTATTATCAGTATTGTATCATTTTTCTGTACCTTTTCTGAAAACATAAATGTCAAATGCATGATTTATTTTGATGAAGATTTAACTTTCAGTAAGTGAAGTTGTAAAAGGTAAGTATCAATCTTATGAGAGAGCTGAGGTATTACTTTTTAGCAATTTTTAACTCATTAAAACAGCCTTTTTATGTACTAGTATTGAAACAGTAAGGAAAGAAATTATCTTTAATTGACTACAAGAAGACTGGGCAAATGATTGGGGTCTAATTAAAATTAATCTACTTGTTCATTTTGTGTGACTCCCCATGACTACCATCTTAAGACATTTTGAATAATGTTTTTAGATTTTCTCACATTAAGCAGCACTTAAGAAAGCAGATGTACTTACCCCCAAATTTAGTGATAACTGTTATTTTTAGGAGCTGTTATATAGCTTTAATGTGAAAATAATAAAACCATGCTATAATTATTTTTACCTCACATGTATAAATTGATAATTCTATAGCAATCATTCCATCATTTGTAATAAGGTGTTGTTAAGAGAAATTGGAAAAAAAAACTGTATTTATAGAATGGTATATAAATGGCTAGATGTGTAAAAGAATTTATGCCAAAACTTTTCAGAAGACAACATCAAAGCATAACTGAACAGGTATTTTTCATATGTGTTTTTTTCTGTTAATTATGACATTAAATCTTATTTATATGTTTTGTTCATCACAAATCTCTAGATATTTATCAAGATCTACTCTATAGTTTGTTTTAAAATTAATTACAGATAGGTAGTTGTGAAATTTAAGGTATAGGAGAAAGTGACCAATGGAAAATGCTTTTCCATTTCTCTTATTGGAGGCTTAATCCAACACATAAGTCTGTGAAAGGTGGTCATTTTTTAACAACACTCACACAAATAGATGGAATAAAAGTAATATATCTAACTGTAAGACCAGAAACATGTCAACGGTTTTTGGGTATTTTTAGTCTCTCTTGCATGAGTTAGGCAAAGGCACTAATTTCACTAACATCTATAAATGAATCAATTCCCTCTAATTTTTTCTTTAAAAATCAGTGATGATGCATTCTAATTTCTGCCATGTAGTTATATTCTGCAGTGATCTTTAAGCCGTCAGAAAAAAATTTTTGGTAACATTTGTATAGTATTGTATCACATTTAAGGGATTGAAAAATAGAAAGAATCTTTACCAAACTGGAATAATTCTTAAATAAAATGTGGTATCATGCTCACATACATATGTAAGAAAAGGGGTTAGTTAGAACATTCAGCATATAATACCATTTGGTTTTTGAAAGCCATCTGCTGCTCTCTGTAGGTATTCACTTCTAATAAGTTTGTCATTTCTTGGCAGCAGTTGTGTTAGTTGAAATACTGGTGATCCTAGTATTTTACCTTCACATGAGACCCACTGGATGTGTTCCTTTGGATGATGATAGCTAATATTCATTTTCTGATAGCTGTCATGGTTTACAGTATTTTTCTGCAATCTAGTCCACAGCACAACACGTTTTAAAATAAATTTATTCACTTAAAGCATTACAATCCCATCCTCAAATCACTGTAATTAAGTATGTCCTATTCTTTCTTGGCCAGCATAAGTTATGTGCAACATTTGGTCTGATTAGCAAACATGTCTATCTTTATCCCTGATTCCCAAGAAGTTCTAATTTCTGCATATTCTGTAAGTGTAAGCATTTAACATGTTGCTAGCTTCAGAAACCATTTTATTTCAAACTTCTACCCTAGGATACATTATGCAATCTCATTTTGAGTGACAATGATTTAAATCTATATTCTACATTACTACATCTAATATCTTTCCAGCTAAAAGCCTAAATTTATATCTAATTGCTGTAATTTCTCTAGATTGTATTAGCAACTTAATGGCAAATTACAAAAAATGCAAATTTATATTCCCCAGCAAACCTGACAATTCTTTTCATAGTCCCCACTTCCTATCACAGTCATCTCAGTTATTAAATATAGACCCATGGAGATAATGTTAATAATTTCCTTTCCCATGCTAGATTTGCATTTGCCTCTACATTAATCATACCTCACATTGAAACCCTGAACTTTTTAGGAATAAATTCCAAGCAAGTTAAAAACAAAGTTAAACAAAATACCATATCATATATCAACATATAGCCCACATGAATCAAAGAAGAAACTTCAAACTAAGATTGTAAAATTTCCAAATGGAAATTCCCACCATACCGCTAAGATTGCCTCACTATCTTTTGATTCTATTAACAGTGGTCCCAATTGAGTACCTCATCTTCTGTCACCCAAGTTATGTCAAGAGAATTCACTTTGTCTCCATTACTCTACATTACCTCTCAAATTTATTCTTATTGCCAAAGAACTATTTTCTTCTAAGTAGAGAAAAATAAATATCACTCCTATTTCTGCTCATTTAAAAATAATTTAGTACTTCCACATTATTTATAGAATATTTTCCAAATAATTTTATGTGGATGGTAAGATTGTGACTATATTCAGACTGGACAATGTATTCAAACAAACAAGTTTAATTTAGTTGAATAGTTTCCACAACATGACTAAATCTCAGATTACTCATATGAATAGGGAATTTCTACCTCAAAAATTTGTTAAAATTCACTGAGACAATATATAAAGTTTTTAACTTGAGTTTGACATACAAACAGTATTCTATAATTTTTAGCATGAAAAGTCTTTTATGCCTCCTCCCTTTACTTACTGTATTTCTGGGCTTTTAATTTTCTAACCATATCCGAATAAACACAACATAAAACAAATTTCCAAGATTCTATTTTTATGTCTTTGATTCTTTTTTAATATGCCACCTAAATGCTTGAATCTTTATTGTAATATCACCTGCTCTTTTTGAAAACAATAATCTAGTCAATTCAGTTCAAATTAAATTGTTTCCACATCTTTTCTCATTTAATATTTTGGTTTTACCTCTTTAAAGTGCAGTATGGTCCATGTAAGAAAAAATTAAGTCAAACTTCATTAAAATTAAAGAGTGCTCTGCAAAAGACCTGTTAAATGAATAAAAAGATAAAACACCTATTGGGAGAACATATTTGCAAAACACATATCTGATAAAGGACTGCTATCCAAAATATACAAAAAAGCTATTAAAACTTAAGCAGAAAAAAAAAAGGCAACAAAAACAAAAATAACCCTGTTTTAGCTCAGACAGCTATAGCAAAAGGCATAAATTCGGTGGCTTGTAAGCTATAGAAATATATTTGTTACGATTCTAGAGACTGGAAGTCTGGATCAGATTGCCAACATGGTTGGATTCTGGTGAGAGCTCTCTTCCAGGTTGTAGATGATGGACTTCTCCTTGTATTCTCAGGTGGAGGAGAGCAGAGCAGAGAAAACAAGCTCCCTCATAACTCTTATAATGGTACTAATCCTATTCATCAGGACTCCACCCTTAAAACCTACTCTAACCATAATAATCTCCTGAAGACCCACTTCCTAATACCATCACATTGGTGGGTGGGGTTTCAATGATAAAACAACCAGGAGATACCACTACATACCTATTAGAATAGCTAATAACCAAAGCACTGACAACACCAAATACCAGGAAGGATGTGGAAAAACAGGAATGCTCATTCATTGCTGGTGTGAATAGTACAGACAATTGAGAAGATAGTTTGGTTTTTTAAAATAAAAATGTAATTTTACCATATGATTAGCAGTTGTACTCCCAAATGAGTTGAAAACTTATTTATCTACAAAACCTGTACACAGATGTTTATAGCAGCTTTATTTATAATTGCCCAAACTTGGAAATAATAAAGATATTCTTCAGTAGGTGAATGGATAAACAAATTGTGGTATAGTAAGTCCTTATGTAGCATTGTTGATAGGTTCTGCAACTTTAAGCAAAAGGCATATAATGAAACCAGTATTACTATATGGTAGAGGATATAAACAAGAATTAAGTTCCTACAGCATCTCATCAACATTATAACAGAATGACATTGAAATAAATTATATTATTCATACAATAAAATATTATCTATAAAAGAAATGAGCTATCAAGCCATGAAAAGACATGGAAAAGCATTAAATGCCCATTATTAAGTAGGATTCTAATTATATGACATGAAAAAAGGCAAAAATATGGAGATGGTACAAAGATCAATGCTGACCAAGGATGGGAAGAAGGAGGGAAGAATGAATGGGTGGAACACAGGGAATATTTAAGGCAGTGAGACTGTTCTGTATGATTCTGTAATGGTGGATATATGTAATGCCATGTACATTTGTTAAAACTCAGATGATAACAAGAGAATTCAAATGTAAAGTATGGAATTTAGTTAATAAAAATTTATAATATTGGTTCATCAACTATAAGAAATGAGGCACATTAATGCCAGGTAGTAATAAGGGTAACTTTTGTTTAGGTGGGTTGGTGAGGGAAATATGGCAACTTTTTGTATTTTCTATAAACCTAAAACTGATCTAAAAAATAAAATCTAATTTTAGACATGTGTAGCGTAGTAATAGATGAATTCACACTTAAGGAAATGTGTGTGCTTCTTATACTATAACTGCTTTTAGCTTTTCCATGAATCTTTAATCCATGATGAGTGCTTTGAGGAAGGTTAACTTAAAATTAATGGTATCTTAATCTTGTTCGGTATAAATACCTTATTTTTGAATGGTGCCGTATTTCAGGTAAAACCATGAATTTTTGTAAGTGTAATTACTAAATAGTTTATGTTGGTATGAAGACTGTACCCAGCTTGTTAGGCTTAGCAAAGCATTGAATACAAAACAGTGCCCTTGGAATATTTCACTGGAAAAAGATATTTTCATTACACACATTAGTAGAAAATGTCATTTTAACATTTATTAAAGCAACGGCTTATATCTTAGGTATTATACACGCATTTTGTATATAAAGAGCAATACTTCCAAGGAATCACTTAACAATTTAGAAAGAGTTTTTACCTATGCAGTAGAAACATATTTGTTATTAGCGGTTCTTCCTTTAATTCCTGATACATATAGAAATAAAATTCTAACATAAAGAACTTCCAAGTCTCATTCTAATATCAGATATAGTCAGTTGAGATCTGTTGCTCTTGAGGGCAAGTATATGTAGTATGCTCCATGGTAAGAAGTGACAGAAATTTATTTACTAAATGATGGTTAATACAATACTTTCAACTAGTTATTAAAGTTGTTATGAGCAATTAAAATGTTGTATTATGAATAAATTGAAAGAAAAATTCCCTAATTGCAATTTATTTTAGAATGGATGCAATGCAATGTTTTTTTTCAATAATTTTATTTTATATTTGAATTCAACATTGACATATGCATATTTATATTTTTATATTTTGACTTTAATAGACTTGTATACACACATATATTTTTTTCATAATCCTTAACCACATTAGTAAACAAAATTTACATCATTACAAGAACAAATATTTTAATGTAATTTTGCTCATGATTAATGCTAATAAAGTCTTAGGCAGTTATACAGATCGAACTGTATAAATAGGAAGCTGAGGAATGAGAATACTTACACAACTATATAAACAAAGTGGAAGGAACATAACGTCATGGAATGCTGAGTTCTAAGTAATTAGGCCTTCATTCCTGATCGTTGTTTATGAAACATAAAAATTAAATCTCACAGAAATAAGATTTACCGTGAATATTCTAGTTGGTTAATATTATAAAGAGCAGGAGGCTGAAGCGTATTAGTATTTGACTGCTTGTATATTTTTTACAAGTTTTATTGCAAGAAGGAATGAAACCTCTTCACTGCTCTCATCCATATACTCAAGGAATGGCAGTGATTGTACACAGGGCCATGGTGGGCATCGCATCTCCCAGAAGGACAGCGGCAGGGGTGTGTTTGGCAACATAAATACGTACTTACATATATGTACACACATACACACATACATGTATATATATGTATATATACACACAATATGTATATTTGTATGTGTATGTATATATTTTAGATTAGTGACTATTTTATAGGCTCTCGCCTTTGATTAAATAGCTTTCAATCCAAGCTCTACTCTTGAATATCGGTGTTGAATGTAGTTTTGGAACAAGCCACTGTATTTTTCTGTGTATAAGCTACTCCATGTATATGACCCCAGCTTATCTAACCCAACATTGAGAAACCTTCTCAACCAGTTATTCCTATATAAAAGAGGACCCCAAAATTGTGGTCTAACAATTTCAGACAAAAGTATTGTCTTATACGTGGAAAAATATGGTACTTAATGTGATGATGCTCAATTACATTATCTGTATAATATAGTACTGTTAATGATTCTACCTGTAGTTTTGCTGGGTGGATTAAATTAGTATACCTTTATTCCTGAAGGTGCCTACTATATGCTTGCTATACACTACATAGGCATATAAATTATCTTTATCATAGTAATATATTAGCTACGATAGTAGACACTTCAAATACATTGTCTTAGTTCTTGTAGACAATGTCACTAATTGTGGGCTTATAGTACACCTTATATATTAGGTACTATGTGTGAGATAATGCCTTAAAAATAAATTGTACTGAGATTGCATGAGTTTTTCAATATATGAAAACAGCTCAGAGGATATATCAGTGTGTTATTAATTTCGGGACATTGTGAGTTGGGTATTTTTCAAGGCAGCCACCATTTTAATTGTACAGATCACAAAGGAATTTTCAGCTGTGTCTCTTTATCCATTAGCTTTTTTATGATGCTATCCATGGGTACTCTTCATAATACTGCCTTCCAGACATTCATGTTATGTCTTTAAGGCACTCTTAAGAAAATAATGGTGATTGTGAAATTATATTTTTAAGAACATTTCACATATCAATTCTCTTGAATATTTCACATAACAGTTTCTCTACTGAAAGGAGTAAATGATTTCCAGTGGAAGTGAGAAGGAATTAGCAACAATAGACATTTACTCTTCAAATACTTACTTTCAGTAAATTCATTATTCTTTTTGATCATGCTTTAAGCTGGCTGAAACTTGGTTTAACATTGGTCAAGGCTGAGACTATAAATTCTTGAAAGAATTTGTTTAATTTTAGCATTTGATCTTTCTTTATCTCAGAAAATAACCTTTTTTCTTTTGCTTAAAGAGGGAAAATCTTAGCTACTGGAATCACAAGACTGATTATTATGTCATGTCAAGATTTTTAAGAGTTGCTAGATAAATGATTCCCTGGTGTTAAGAGATATTTTTAAAGCATTGTCAGAAACAATGCATTTTATAATCATTTGTTTAATAATTATTATTTTTCTTGAGCATTTGACAGTTGACAAGTATTTAGTTCAGGAAAATCAGTAGGAAATAGAATAAGTACAATGTGTCTTCTTGTTTGAAATGTTATTTTTCCTTTGGAAATCTTCCAGTATTTTCCATTTTCTAAAAAAAACAAAACAAAAAAACAAACAAACCCAGAAACCCAGAAATGTATTGTAAATATTCTTATTAGTTGCATCAGATAGTAAGAGCTGAATACTATGTTTTCCCAAATAGTATATTGAATAACTAATGCAATATACAAAGTTATTGTTTTGTGTATTAACGTTTCCCTTTGTTTTATTGATGTTGTCTTTCTTACACAGAAGTTTTGCAATTAAATTGATAAAAACTGCAGATATTACTTTTAGTTTCTGTATATGAGATAAAATATGATAAATTTTAAAATTTATTGGGCATTTAAAGTGGTATATAAAAATTTTCTTTGCATGTAACATAATGATATAATCATTAAACCAAATTTGCTTTATTCCCCTTCAGTGTATTTTGAGCAAATCTTTCTTATAAAATTCTAGTAAGTTTAGGAAATTATTATTAACACAGAAAACCCTTTTTTCTCTTCCTTTATCATGGTCTAAGCATACAACTTAACAATGTCCTTTGTGTATCTAAATATATATATGGGTGCCAAAAAATGTATACACATTTTAAGAGAAGTTACCTATGTATCACTTTTTAAAGTTGAATTGAATTATGGTAGCAAAGTATAGTATGACAATATGCTCAAAAATGGCATTAATCAAATGATAGCATCACCTTGCGACAGGCAGGACAGTCAAAGAAAATGGCAAAGGCACTGTTGCTGGAGGAGCACAAGACCATTTTAAAGTGGTATTTAAAATTCAAGAACGTTGCTTAAGTTTCCCCCACAGTCTCCTGAGTTAACACCCCTTCACTTCTGTCTATGGGGGACCTTAAAGGATGTGGTGTACCATAGAAAATTGGCTACACTGGTGGTACTTTGGGAAGAAACTGAAACAGTATGTGCAGCAATGCAAGTGGACAATTTGGTCAACATTGCTCAAGCAGTAGTTCACCCTCATTGGAAATCTCTAGATGCTGATGGTAACCACTTTGAACACTCTTGTAATTGCAGAAGTCAAACATGACTTCTATTTATTTTTGTTATTGGTATATATTGAATATTATAACTTTAATACAGTTTTTTTCCTTTCTTAAAGTGTGTATGCATTTTCTGGCACCCTCCATATGTACATCCATTTGAAAACCTGAACAAGCAGAACGTGACTATTTATGAAGTTGGTTTGCATGACAATCATAAAATGAATCATCATTTACTTCAAAAAGGGCATCAATAAAAGAAGATTTCTAAAATACAGTTAAATAACATTAGTTATCTTAAGAGGTGAAGTGATATAACTGATAATTTAAAAATATTATCCTTGAAGTAAATACATTTGCAGTTTCTGAAAATATTTGTGTAAAATTTTCCACTCAGTTTCCTGACAGGGACTGTATAGATGATCATACATAGAGAAAGAAGTAAATACTCAACTAACTAAGAAAAGAAGTGGTACTTTTTATAATTCAGTCAGGATCAATATGCCTGCCTTCTCGGTTTTCATCTGGATCTCATTTTGCTCTGGTGGCTTTTGTGACTGAATGGAAAAATTGGTCCCTTAAAGTATTTTGGTTGTATTAGGGTTAGGGTTAGGCTAATGAAACAAAAAACTGCCAAGAAATATTGTTTTGTTTTGTTTTGTTTTTTAAAGACGTGTATTTTTTTCTTAAGCATTTTGCTTTATAAATTCAATCAGAGACCTAGGTTCAAGTATCTTCTAAGGCTTTTTGCTAATTTTCAAGATTGGTGGGAATGGAGGACATTTTCCCTCAATCCTTAAATTCTCATGACTGGACTAATAATAAGATTGAGAAAGACCAGATTAACAGGAGAAGAGAATTAACATATGCACATGTGAGACCATAAATCTGCCTGAGATTTTCTGAGATACTCAAAAAAATTATGAACCCGCTCACCTTTTTATACATTTTAGACAAACAATGAATTTGTGAAGATTTGACAGGACAAGTAAATTTAGATTTGAGTACTTATTAGTAAGGAATCTGAGCAGAAAAGGGGCTTGGTAGTCAGTTAGAAGAAAAGAACAAGGTTTGTTTACATAGGCTTCTTGTCTCTGGATTCCTTACCTTTAGTCTTTCTCAACTCCCTTCCAGTAAAGAGGGTATTCACAGGGAGATGTTCTCCTACTTTCCAGGAGGCAGGGGAGGGGCAACATGCCCTTCCTGCACTAGCTGCTTCTCAAGTAATTTTTAAATCAAAGTAACTAATATGCTATTCTGGAATATACTGGGGTGGCCTGCTCTTGACCCTGACACTGCCTTACGGGATTTAAGTTTTGAGGAACAAGCACCAATTCCAGCAGTTTACTTAATGCTGTTGCCATGAGGAATGCTCTTAGCCTTTAACCTAGGATTTCCAGGTCTTCTACCAACCTTCCTGAAACTGTGACAGATTAACTTGTTAGTTAAAAGTATCAAACACGTTCTGTACCCTCATACTTCTTGACACTCTGTAATCGATGATCATGGTCTGAGGGATTGCTGAATTACAACATTACCCTTTGGCAACAAACATGGTAAAATCTAATTTACCTAATAATTAAAAATGGATGCTCAAAATAATGGGTGAAAGTTGAAAGAGGAAAAGGCTACTTAAATATATTGAAGGGTCACTACAGAACATATATATTATTATAGAGTGTTCAAAATTAACGTCAGAGTAACTGAACAAATCAGAAGAAGGTACACCCTAAGTGGGTGTAATGAGAAAAACAAAGCATCATTTCTGTGACATTCCTACAAAAAATCAATAAAGTGTGTTTAATTATTAGGAAACAGAAAAATAATTCAGTCATGTTCTAGAGAAGAGCATTTCCTAAGTGTAAACATTATGAAAGTCAAGGAATGGTTCTCAAGATCCAGAGAATATCATGTTAAGCAAGTAAACTAGATGGAAAAAGTTGAGAACAGTATGATTTCACTCATATATGGGATATAAAACTGAAAGCAACAAAGGGACAAGAAAAACAAGAACTCATAGACACAGACAAGAGTTTAGTCATTACCAGAGAAACAGGGGGAGGAGGGAGGTAGGAAAAGATAAAGGGTGTCAAATATGTGGTGACAGAAGGTGATTTTTGGTGATGATCACACAATGTACTATATAGATGATGTGTTACAGGATTGTACACTTGAAGTCTATGTAATTTCATTAACCAATGTTATCCCAATGAATTTATTTAAAAAAAAAAAGGGACAAGGAAAGGCTGAAAAATTGTTCCATATTCAAGGAGACTAAAGAAATATGAGAATAAAATGCAAGGTACTACTAGGTCTTGCCACTGTGCGCTTACATTGGAATCACTGTACAAACAACTCAGTAAGGTGTCATAACCTTGGTGTATCTGTGTCTCACAGCTGTGTTCGTTTCATGTGGGGGTGTCTTACTGAGCGGCGTTCATTATTGTTGTGTGTTTTTGTGTGCTGTCGTGAGAATATCGGAACTTGAATTAGAGCAATGAATCAAGATTAAATTTCTTGTTAAACTTAGCAAGAATGGAAGTGAAATCAGAGACGTGTTAGTCCAAGTTTATGGGGATAATGCCATGAAGAAAATGGCAGTGTATAAATGGATTAAATGTTTCTCTGAGGGGAGAGAAACCGTCACTGATGAGAAGAGGTCAGGGCAGCCAGTAATGAGCAGAACTGATGGAAACATTGCAGAAGTTCATCAAACTGTGTTGACTGTGAGAAGTATAGCAGACCAAGTAAACGGCTATAGAGAAACAGTTTTGGAAAATCTCTGAAAATCCTAGTATGAGAAAGATGTGTGCAAAAATAGTACTGAAGGATCTCACAGATGAAAAAAATCAAAGGAGAGTCAAAGTTTGGCAAGACCTTTTGGAGAGGTAAGACAGTGTTTTGGGCCATGTTATCACTGGAGATGAAACATGAGTGTAGCAATATGATGCTGAAACAAAGTGTCAAAGTGTACAATGGAAGTCAGTCAATTCTCCACAACCAAAAACATCCCTTCAGTCCAAATCAAGAATCAAAACATGTTGCTAACGTGTTTTGATATCAGGGGGACTGTTATTTATGAATTTTTACCAACTGGACAAAGAATCAACCAAGCTTACTATTTGCAACTGCTGAAAAGGCTGCATGAAAAAGTTAGATGCAAATGACCTGAACTTTTTCCCAACAACTCACGTTTCTGCATCACAACGATCACCAGCTCACACGACACTGTCTGTGAGGAAGTTTTTAGCCAGTACATACATAAGTGTATTGGAACACTGTTCCTACTCACCTGTTCTAACCCCCAGTGACTTTTTTCTTTACCCAAAGATAAAAAAAAATATTGAAGACATTTTGGTAACATTCAGGACATCAACGGTAATGCAATGACATCTCTGAAGGCCATTTCACAAAAAGAGTTCCAAAACAGCTTTGAAAGATGGAGTAGGTACTGGTGTCAGTGCATAGCTTTATAAGGGGAGTGCTTAGAAGGTGACTGTAGTAATATTCAACAATGAAGTATGTAGCACTTTTTCTAAGATGAGTTCACACACTTAATTGTTTAACCTCGTATGACGCTAAATTGAATTATTTTGCTATAAAAGTAAAATGCAACAAACCAGTTAAATAAGACATAAATATATTTTTCTCATTTGGAAATGCAGGAAGGAGGCCATGAATTAGCTGGCATTAATGTATTAATATTAATAACAGGACTTGGATTTTTTTAATGTGATTTGTTAGGAGAGTAGTTTTAGTTCTAAAAATTGTACACAAAAGATTTTCAGTGTCAGTAACCTACTCTCAGTTTAGGAAAAAAGGGATTTTTTTTTTGTCACATTCTTATACTTTAAAAATATCCACATACGTAGCAATTTATAGAGTAAGATAATATCAAAGATATAGAGGATCTGAAAAACATAAAGCACCTTGACCTAACTGATATTCATAGAACAATAAATATATCAAACAGCTTCATGATTATTTAAACACACTTTTAAATACTTTTAAATAATCTTTGAGTCACAGTAATATTCACAAGAGAAATTAAGAAATATTTCTAATTGAATGATAATGTAATAAGTCAGAATCAGTAGGATCCAGTGAAAGAAATTCTTAGAAGAAAATTTATACCTTTAGATGCTTATCTTAAGAAGTGAAATTGATCTAAAATCAGGGACTTGGGAAGCCAAACTAATAATCTACAAAAGCAAAAGCAGGGTAAACCTAAAGAAAGTAAAATGATACAATAATAGAAGTGCATCAATCAATAAATTGGGGAAAAGATAATAGAATTAACTCTCAAAATCAAAAGCTGACTCTTTGTTAAAAAATCAAGAATTAATAAAATCTCACTAAATTAATAAAAAAATAAGGGAGAGAACACAAATTAACAATATCAGAGATGAAGCATGTTATCACAACAAATCTTAAACAAATAAAGGATAATGAGGTAATAATATGGATACTTTTATGTCAATCAGTTTGGTAATGTAAATGAACCAAAGACAATTCACATTTAAATGAGCAAGGAGACAGGGAAGTGTCAATATGCCCTCCTCGCATAAGCTGCTTGTCAAGTAACTTTTTTCAAAGTAACGAATATATTATTCTGGAATATTTTGGGGTGGCCTACCCTGGGTCCTGACACACTTTATCGATTTTTTTGTAGGAATATCTCAGAAATGATGCTTTGTTTTTCTTGTTACATTTACTTAGGCCATATTTTATTTTGATTTGTTCATATTGTGAAAGAAAGTAAAGACTGCTGTATCTATTTAGAATTTTGATTTTATTAAAGAAAAAAAAATTCTCACAACATTCCAGGCCCGGGTTATTTTATTGGTGATTTCTATCAGGCATTTACTAAATAAAGAACAGCAATTTTATACAAGGTCTTTTAGAAAATATTGGAGGAGTGAATACTGTCTTGCAAGATTTGGAAGGCCAATATAATCCCAATACCAAAACCCGAGAAATGCATTACAAAAAAGAAAGGACAGAAAGAAGAGAGGAAAGAATATTATAGATTAATTTTCATCGTGAATATAAACACAAGCATCCTTATCAAACGACAAATGAAATCCAGCAATATATAAAAGGATAATAGATCATAACCTAGTGTGATACTTCACAAAAATGCAAGTTTGCTTTAATACTAGAAAAACTATCAATATATTTCATCGTGTTAACAGAATAAAGATGAGAAACCATATGATTTTTCAAGAGTTACAGAAAAAAGATTTGACAATTCAGGACCCATCTATGAGAGAAACTCATCAAATTTTGAATACAAGAGAACTTAATTTCATAAAAGATATCTGCGAATACCAACATCTACTTCATACTTAATGGTGAGTATGAACCCCTTTCTCACTGAGGTTAAAATTGACAATACCTCTAACAATAAAAATGAATTTTAAAAAAATTGACAGTACCATCCTTAGTAGAAAGGTCAAGTGCCATTAAAATAAGGCAAGAAAAAGAAATAAAAAGCATACTAGAAAGAAAGGAGGTAAAAAACTATTTTCAGATATCATAATTGTTTATATAAATTATCTTAACAAATCTATAAAACTAGTATTTCAACTAATTCAGCAAGGTTTTAGGCTACAACGGCACTAAAACAATCAACTTTATATGTCAGTGGGAAACAATTGGAATATTAAATTGACAAAATTCATTTGTAATAACATCAACACATAAAAGGAATAAATTCTCCAAACACATACAGGACCTCTAAATAGAAAGCAATATTAAGTTACTTTCTAACCAACCAAAATTTAGTAATTGCAGATGCTACAAAGTGGTATTAATGAATTCTCCACTTATGAATAATCAGAGCTAGATTTTTTCCTGTATCATATGTTACTAATAAGAAATAGAATTGAGTTTTTGAAAGATGTACCTAATTTTACGCTCAATTTAAATTTAGTGAAATGTCCAAATCCATATATAAAATTCTAGAGTTAATCTAACCTTGTAGTAGTATTTCAGCCATGATGATTTGATATTTTGTCATTACTGAAAACCTTTGAAAGTACTGATGTGAAGGGATTGGAGAAATTTCAAAGGATGATGTTTGCAGCTGGAAATTTCCAACACAATGCAACATGGAGCATCAATTTGTCTCCTTGAGGTGCTGTTAACAGAATTTTCAAAATAAAATTATTAATCACATATAAAATTCAACCAAAAAAAGTAAATCCATGACAATCATTTTACTTACAGTGTCAGTCATGAAAAAAAAAAAAGACAAGTAGCACCTGGAAATAAATCCTAGTCTAAAATGTATGTGGAAGAAAGACAATATCATTTTGACATGTTTAACATAGCATGAAATAGCATTACAACAGTACTGCAGATGTTTGCATTTGAAACCCTGCAATAGAGGCAGACATAATTTGATGATAATTTAATGTAGTAATTAGATGGAACTATATATATTAAATACAAAAACAGAATTACAAATACTATGAAATAAATAAAAGTGTGGATATTTAAATCAAATTATTGTGCATATACAACATTGACATTCTTTGCATTTAAGAGCCTCATTAGGAGGAACATGTATTAATATTGTAATATCAAATTTAATGCAATTTTCTGGAGAACAGAGGCTATGTGATTTTTATCTCTGTAGCCTCTTCAGCACCAAGCAGTGTTCTAATTGTATTGTTGGCAATAAATACATGGTCATAGATTCAGATATAAAGTATAACATCATCTTAACAGATTCACAGGATGTATAGGAAAAATCCAAGTGTATAAAAATAAATATATCATGTTCTACTTTGAAATCACTTTTTCTAGTAAAAGTTTAGACAACTACAGTAACAATTCCATGCCCTGACCATTTACTCCCCTCTTTTATTAAATTATCTACTCTTGATTAAATGTATCACATTTTAGCTGATAAAAGAAACATTTATCTCTGGAAAAAGGGTGTAAATGGGTCAAAGTTAGAAAAAATTCAACTCAATGGGGAAAACTATTAAAAGAACCTAAGCAGGTTTCCAATTTCCGTTAGGAGTATGAGGAGCTAGAAAGAACATCTCTCCCACCTGCTCACCAACAGCAGTGAACAGGACAATCTGCACATCATGAGCTTTGCTGAACACATCATAGACTAAGGCAAAGGAGAACCCAACTTAACCTGAAATTAAGGAAAAGCAAAGACCTTCAAGAAGAAATAGATGTGGGCACTTGTTTACCTGGGGCAAATATGGCCAGGCACTGGTAAGAATTCAGCTAATATTGTGAACTAATTGGAAAAGCCTTTGAGAGAATATGAAATTCCTGGGATCACAGATACTCAGGAAACTTCACACCCATGTGTAGAGTTGAAAAAGACATAGTGGGACTACATAAAACAAGGAAAACCGGCAAATGTTATTATACAACTCAGAACTTGATTTCTTTTTCTCTTGATTGCTTCCACCTTAAGAAAATGATGGATAAAATGTAAATGATGCACATTAAACTTAAAACTATATTGTGCCAGTAGACATTAATTTGTGAATAGCACAAAAATTGAGGAAATATGCTTTCAGTATTTGTAAAATAGTGTAAAATTCAGTAAGAAAATCACTCATGTCATTGATGAATGCGTGAGGTTCTAATATAGCATTGTTATTTTATCTTTGGCTTTTTCACGTAACATTCATGTAGAAAATGCTTATTCATGGGTTGTAACCAAAGTTTGCATATTATAAAAATAAGTATGGTAAACATCAATGACAGCATTCTGTGAGATTCAGTTGGCCCCAAAAAAGTTATAAAATATATCACATGTTTTATTAATTACAGATTATGATATACATACTCTTCACAGTAATAAAATACATAATGAAGTTCTGTACAACATATATATGTGTACATTTATTTTGAGGGAGGAGTAGTTGTTAATCATTTATGAGTACAGCAACGGAATAGAAATCATAGTTTACCTATCCATTCTATTATAACAATTCTTTTGCTATTTTCCAGAACACTAAAATATTAATCATGCTCTTGTCAAACTTTTCTGTAAAGGTCAAGATAGTAAATATTTTCAGTTTTTTCTGCCATATGATTTCTGTCATTATCACTCAATCCTGTCATTGTTGTGAGAAGGTGGCAGACACTAATAAATGAACACGTGCCTTTTTTGCCCACGAAACTCAATGTACAAACTTTTGCTTTCAGGTGATATATTTAGGGCGGGATTGCTGGGTATATGCAGTAGGTTTCTAGGGCTACTATAACAAAATACCATAAAGTGGGTGACTTAAACAACATAAATTTATTGTCTCTTAGTTCTGGAGGGAGGCTAGAAGCCCAATAGGTATAGGTGGCTTTGATTCCTTCTGAGCGCTGTGAGGGAAGCCTACGTTCTAGGACTCTGTCCTTGCCTTGTAAATGGCTACCTTCTCCCTATGTCTCCTTACCTTGTCTTCTATCTGTGTCTCTGTCTGTATTTCCCCTTAGAAGGACACCACTCATTGGATGAGGATATACACTCATGAGTTCCATTTAACTTGATTATATCTGTAAAGCTCATATTCTGAGGTAATTGAGGATGGGATTTCAACATAGGAATTTTGGGGACACAATACATACAGCATTAAAATGTTTAAACTATCAAGAAAAATAAAAATTGTTGATCAAAATGGCAATCAATATTTATATTACTACAAGTAATTTGTAGTTCCTTCTTAATACTTACTATTTTCAGACCTCTTGTTTCCTAGCCTTTGAATATACAATGGTAGCTCATCAGAGTTCTAACTGTTATTTCAAGTAACAGACAATGAAATTCCTAGAATTGGCTAGAAGGTTTCCAAGTGTTAATAAAAGACATAGGAACTTGTGCAGTCTTGTTATATTATCTTTACCTCTTTAATCCACTGTGAGACTAATTTTTACTCTGGTTTTGAATTTATTTGCCATTTCATTCACATCCCTAATTTTCAGAATTAAGCAAAAAATTGTTTTTAACATTAAGTATTAAACAAAAAATATTCCCTTCTACAAAGACATTATATTTGCTTATTTTTATTTTTCAATACCAGTATAGGGCATTACAAATCTTTTCCTTTTTGAATTCCACACTGCTTCCCTTCCAATTTCTTTTTTTTTTCCTTAGTTTTTATATTTTATTCTCAAACTATTACTGGATTTTCCCAGGTATGTTTCTTTCTTTCTTTCTTTTTTTTGCTTTTTACTGTTAAATTTATTGGGGTGACATTGATTAGTAAAAATTACAATGGTTCCAGGTGTAAAATTCTCCAATGCATCATCTATGTGTTATGTTATGTGCTGATCACCCAGAGTCAGTTCTCTTTCCATCCCTTCACCCCCACCCTTCCCCATACCCTCAGATAACCACTAATCACTAAACTATTGATGGTGTCCATGAGTTGTTTTTTTTTGTCTTTGTTGCTTTCAGCTTTGTGTTTCCAGGCATATTTCAGAATTTACGTTTAATCTTCTAATCATACATCCACATACTATCATCCAATAAAATTAATCGTATTTTGTATGTTCACCATATGTTCTATAATTGTACACTTAGTCCATGAAAACTTCCTGTAGTCCTTTATATACTTATATTTATTACCTATATGGAGATATCTATTAAAAATTAACTACTCTACTTTTTCTTTTTAAGTATGAGTATGGGCCCAACAACTAGGAGTAAGATTACCTGAAAGTTTATTTTTTAAAAATGAGGAAATTATTTGTATCTAACTGAAGGTATTGCTTGTATTAATTGAATTAAGATATGAAAAACAATCACTTAGGGGCCTAACAGATAGGCAACATCATAATTATCATTATTATTAATTATGATTTTATTATAATTATTAATTGTATTTTCCTTTGTTAAGCAGAAATCATTGTTTTTTAAGTTTTTGAGACTTTGAATATCCTTTTTTTATCCTGCCAGGTGATATTTTGATCAAGTATAGGATTTTTGAATGACCAAACATTTTTTTCCTATGTTGTATATCTTCCTCCAGGATCACACTGGAGTAGATGAGAAGTATAATGTTTCTTATTTTTCTTTAACCTATATTTTACCTTCTCTCTCTATACCTTCTTGTGTTTGATTAGATTTTTTTAGTTGTTTGATTAACTCCTATAACCTTTACAGCTTTGTATATATCTCAAGGCATTTACAAATTTGTGGGATGTGGAAACAGGATTGTATAGGTTTCGTTCAAGTGGACTAGGAATAATGTGTCCAATGCCAAGAAATGCTGAGTAATCCTTAACTGCTCTTGGTTCTCTCCAAGACCTTTCAAGGCAGAGGTGCTCTTCTCATAACCATTAAGATGGGCTATGATTCTAGTCATCTTTGCAGTCTGATCATGTACCATGGACTGAAAGACAAGGTCTTCATTAATGCTTCAGAAGGTTTTATATTTTCAACTTTAATAGTTCATATTGCTGCTATAAAATATTTTAATCCCTATGATTCTGATCTATTTTTAGATAATAAATCTCAAATGCTTTAGATGCCAGCTGACTAATTTGTACTTAATTACTATTAACTTACAAACAGAAGAATACAATTTAAATGTTAGATACTTCTTAGAATTCAGACTCACTGAAGGTAGTGGTCATCTGTTTATGAGAAACATCCTATAAAAGCTAAAATGATACAATCCATCTTAACACCAATACAAATATTAATAATAATGAGTAACCTTGATTTAGGAAGTTTTTTTGTGTTACTTAATGAGTAATGATTTTTACTACTGTATAATTTACTTATAAAATTGTCATTGGAGTAGATTATAATATGGAAATTGCTAAGAGTGAAAAGTAATGCTGTTGAGAATAGTGGTCATTTAAGAATAAAAAGAATATTGATTGCCTGTACTTTGAAGAGGTTAACATAATGGATATAAATTAAAAAAACATTGTAAAGACCAATAGTTTATCCAGTCATATTATCTCTTACAGGAGACTCAAAATGTATTTAATTAGTTTTATTTTGTGAAACAAGAATAGTTGCCAATTTGGCTACTGATGCCAAGAATTTATGACTGTAGCAGGTGTGTTTACATTTTTACTGCTGAATGGAAAGAATGTGTTAAAGCAGCTGATCTACAACTTATTTATTCCTTGTACTTATGAATTTACTTTCTTGACTTCAGGGACAACTCCAGGGTTAGAAAAGACAAGTGACTCAGTTGAAACTGCTTATTTAACCTATGAGTAAATTAACAATGACATTTTATGGGAGAAAGACACCTTATTTATTGAATGTACTCAACAGGACTATTCTGGCTAAACTTCTTTTAGGGGTTACTAAAACCATCCTAAAGTTCAATAATTCTTTAGAAGGACTCCCAGAATTCAATGTAAACTGCTATAATCATAGTTGCAATTTATTATGGGAGGAAGATACATATTAAGATCAGCCAAAGGAAGAGACACATAGGGCAGAGTCCAGAAAGGATCCAAATATGGAGATTCCAGTTGTCTTCTCCTTATGTAATCATGGACACATAACTTCTCTTGGCCACAGTGTGTTACAATATGCAGTATTACTGGCTGGGAAAATTCACTTGATCCATTAGTATCCAGAGATTATGTTGGGGCTCTATCACATATCCTCATGTAGCTGAATTTAGTCTTCTTCAGTCCCTTCCAGAAGTCAGGTTAATACCTTTAGTTTCCAGTTTGTGCAGAGATCAGAAATGATACCGCATTGTTTGAAACCCACATGATAAATCACTCTGTTCAGTAGCCAAATCCCCAGACAGACATGAAATCTCTTGACTAACACTTTGAAGCTTGTCTCCTTGTCTCTTGTCCTATTCTTCAAAATAAAAGTTAACTGCTTGCTTTATGAGCTTTGTTGCTAGTTAACCTTGGGAGACAGACATTGCTTCTGACTGTGGGGAGGATTGAGCTGCAGATGTAATTAAGTTAAAGAAAAGACAGTTACATAACTTGTCAAGTCCTCCTTCTTAGATGGCAGTAATGCCATAAATTTCCAATAGTTTTGCACAACCATCTTCTTACCATGTTTCAGTTGGTGGTTCCATAAGTACTTATAATTTATTATGATATTTGCAAGACATATATGTGGCCTTTGCAAGATGTATATATAGCAAAAGGAAAATTCTGTGATACTAAACAAATATTTCCAGGGTAGAAGAATAGAAGATATATAATATATTTAAACAGTTTATGAGCTTTATTTGTAACCTGGAAATAATTAAGAAATATGGTAATTTGGTTTTCATTTTTACTTTTGCTCCAGGCCCCTTAAATGTTAGGGGCTGGACTATTTCTGATTACAGACATTGGGGAAACTTTTGCACATATGAGTAGGGACCTGTGGAGGCAACTCAGAAACCCAGGCAGTATTCCAAATTTCAGTTAGGAGTTTAATGAGTGAAAAATAATTTAGTGCATTCTTACAATTACATACTATATATCAATGTAAATGACTGCTTGAGTTTATTCATGAGTATATTAAAAATTCACTAGTTGAGCTCAGAAATATAATAGGAGCAAAAATAACAAGTCTAAAGTAGGAAACATATAATATGCCTTCACTCAGGACCACCATCTGCATGGGTGTGTGACCTGTGCAGAAGCAGCACAAAGTTCAACTCTTGTTTTAAGGCTCTGCTGCCAATTTCTTAGAATTCTTAGTAAATTTTGAATAAAAACACACCCATTTCATTTTCACTGGATCCTATAAATTGTGATCCTGCTCTAGTTTTACTTATGTTAAATTTTACAGACATTCATTGTATTATCTAAATAAACATTCTTATGTAAAAAACCTATACTGAAAATGAAGTAATTATTAAGATATGATTGTCATATGATTCATGACTTATATCTTATCATTACCTCATGATTATCAATGATGCAGGATAGTGTTTGTACCTGTGAGGGACAGAAAACTACACAATTGAGGAAGGGTATATATTGAATTTTAGCACTATTTGTAATATACTATTTGTAATAAATATTACAAATAGTATAATGATTAGGTTTTTGCTGTTATTATAAAATGTGTGATACATATGTATTTATATAAAATAAATATGTATTTCACAGAAAAGTGAATAAAAACACAAAGGCAAAATATGAAAGACAAATTGGGAAAATATAATTATAGCATACATACAAAAGGGGGTGACTTATATTACTGTATGAGCAAATCTTATAAATATATAAGGAAAAAGCCTCCTAAATGAAATAAGGGGACAGGATATAGGCAGATCATTTCAAGCATAGAACTTAAACAAGATAGAGATATTCATCATCATGAAAAAAATCAGCGATGCAAATTAAAATAGGTTTCCATTTTTTGCCTACTTAATGAGAAAATTTGTATTAAATAAGTACCTAATACTTGTAACGGTGTAAGAAATGGATACTCGTACACGAGGTCTGACAGTTAGGTTTGTGAACTCATCCTAGAAAAAGTACTACAGTAAACTTAATGTTATATATTACTATGGTCACCTTCGATGTACTCCCCTTGGGAAGCTATGCACTAACACCAGTGCCCAGTCCACCCTTCAAAGCAATTTTGGAACTCTTTTTCTGGAATGGCCATCAGAACTGTCATCATGACCCTTGATATCCTGAATGTCATCAAAATGTGTTCCTTTTAATATTTTCTATGTCTTTGGGTAAAGAAAAAAGTCATTAGGGGGTCAGATCAGCTGAGCAGGAAGGGTGTTCCCATACAGTTACTTGTTTACTGGCTTAAAACCCTCACAGACAGTACCGTGTGAGCTGGTGCATTGTTGTGATGCAAGCACCATGAGTTGTTGGCAAAAAGTTTAGGTCATTTTCATCCTTTTCATGCAGGCTTTTTAACACTTCCAAATAGTAAACTTGATTGACTGTTTGTTCACTTGGTAAAAAGTAATAATTAACAATCCCTCTGATATCAGAAAAAGGTTAGCAACATCATTGTGACTCTTGATTTGGACTGATGGAACTGTTCTGGTCATGGAGAATTGGCTGACTTCCGTTGTGCACTTCGATGCTGTGTTTCAGGGTCATATTAGTACACCATATTTTATCATCAGTGATAACATGGCCCAAAACATCATCTTGCCTCTCCAAAAGGTCTTGGCAAACTTCGACTCTCCTTTGCTTTTTGTTCATTGGTGAACATCTTCAGGACCATTTTTGCACACACCTTTCTCATGCCAAGATTTTCAGTGAAGATTTTCCTGTTTCTCTATCGATGTGTACTTGGTCTGCTATGTTTTTCACAGTCAGATGGAAATTTTGATGCACAATTCAATAAATTTTTACAGTGTCTTCTTCAGTTCTGCTCATTACTGACCACCCTCACCTCTCTTCATCAGTGGCACTTTCTCTCCTCTCAGAAAAATGTTTAATCCCTTTGTACACTGCCTTTTCTTCATTGCAGTATTCCCATAAATTTGGACTAACATGTCCCTGATTTCATTTCCACTCTTGCCAAGTTTAACAAGAAATTTAATGTTTATTTGTTGCTCTAATTTAAGCACCAACATTCTTGAGATGGCAAGCAAAACACAACAATAATGAATGCCACTCAGCAAGACACTGTCAACATGAACAAAACTGTGAGACACAGATATACCAAGGTTATGAAACTTTATTGAGTTGTTTTTTTCAGTGATGCCAATGTAAGTGCATGGTGGCAAGTTTGTGAACTTAATTATCAGACCTCGTATTAATGTATATTAGCACAATGTTTTTGAAGATCAATACAGCAATATTTGTCAAAACTCTTAATATGTGATCCACATGTATCATGTCTAGAAATAGATTTTTAAAAAGTAATGACCTATGCATAAAGTCTTTTAAAAATAAAACTTCTCATAAGTAAAAAATGAATATAACTTGATTGTTTTATAATAGGATACAGGCTAAACAAATTGATTACTTCTTATTTACATGGCATAGTAAGCAGATAGTAAAATTTTATTATAAAAACAAATGGATAAATTTAGAACCAATGCACAAAATTACCAGTGGATGATTTCTATTGAAGGAAAGCTAGATAGAAATTTCATTTGGTTTTCAGTGCATTATATAATTTTCAAATTTTTGACAATGGCAGGTGTTTTTCTTATAGAAAAAATATACCTTCCAAAGAATATATGATGTGAATTTTTCTTGCCTTTTCCCCCTCTAAGTCTTTATTTTCTGCACTTATCAAATCAAATATTTGAGAGAACTTTTCAGTGACTTTTAAGTATTTGTGTTTTCTCATTTCATAGTTTCCAAAGCCTCATTTACATTGAAGCATTTCTTCTCCTGACCTGTCAAATGAAACATCTTGTTTGTTATGCTGCAGAGTAGTGATAAGAAGACCTGCAGAGTCCATCCTTCCACATTACTTAGCAAGCAGAAAATTCAGATGATTAGAGAATATATAAAATCATTAACTTATTTAAATCATAACATCCTTTAAAATTATTCTGTCTTCAAAATTATATTTAATTTGACATCATTCTCTCTGGTAGGTGACAGTGTTAACTATGTGTGAAGAAAATAAAGACACTGATTGTTCATTTGCCAGTTACAGGGAAACATAAAATTAATACTATTAAGCCAATAGAAACATGACCATGTTTCTTTTCTAAAATTATATATGGAGTGAAGGATACTAGATATACAGAATCCAAATACATCTTAGTTGATGGCAACGTATTAGGAAGTTGTAGATTGAGAATTCTGAAGACTTATTTAGGGGTGTTAGCACCTAGAAAACATATTGAGCTCTCACATAGTCTGCTCCCTGTCCTCTTTCTGTCTTCAGTAAGACTGGATTTATAAAACCCTTCATTTATACTCATATTCTAAAGTAAATAGGTAACTAGGTTGGTAGCTATAATATTACAGGCGCGCACACACACACACACACACACACACACACACCCCACATATATAGACAATGCAAAAACATGTATACATATTTTAAGAGAAAGAGAAAATATTAAAGATAAAACAAAATATTATATGCTGTCAAAACACAGACATAGGCTTCATGTTTGACTTCTGCAATTAAAGAGGTGCTCAGAGTGGTTACCATCAGTATTTATGTAATACAGAAATAACAGCTCTTAAAATGTGCATACATATTTGGCACTCCCCAAAATGTAATATTTAAGAGTATTTACCATATATTGTATCTTCATATTGTTGTGTTGTTCCATGTTTATACCATGGAATTTATTTCACTAGAACTATCTGTAAATAGGTATTTAAAAACATATTTAAAACATAATTCCTTAACAATTGAAGAAAAATAATAATAATTAATTGTATTGAGAGTTGTAAATTTTCATGCTAGTGATCTGTATATTTTTATTTTTGACATGTATCAAACACTATTCTTAGAAGAGATTATACAGTTAATCTTTCATGAGACCTGTTCCAGTAGTCTTTTTTCATAGACTGCCAATACTCAAGAGTTGACATTCTATGAAGCAGTAATCAGTGCAGCGGATTTTATACTGTCTTAATAGGTACATAACCTTTCAGCAAACTGACAGACTTAAAGGCCTGAAATTTGCTTCCCTATTAATTGTGTTTTAGTCAGTGGAAGCTTGTTAGGAAAAAAAGTGCCACCATTGAAAAACAATCTATTTTCATTCTTAATAAACTTTAAAGAGGTTAGTGTACCTAAAGCATTTTAAAGATTCTCTATATTCCATTAGCTCTCTGTTTGACTGACTTATTTTTTTATAGGTCAGCTATGTTCAGCTGCTAAAGACATCTCTTTTGTTTCTTAACTAATGGACTTTGAATTAAATCTGTGTTTTGCAATAATATATTAGATTTTTCATGAGTATCATAATTAGCAGAACTGTGTTCAAGAAATTGGCAAAGGTTTTAAAATTGGGTGAGTTAAATTAATGGTAGTTAATGTATACATTTATTTTATACTTTCATGTTTAATTTTATGAATTAAAAGTATGGAAATTTTTTTAAACAAAGTAATATGATAAATTTCTAACAAATGGATCAGTTTTTCCTCAGGGCAGATTACTTCTAAAAATAGTATCAGAGTTTTAAGTAAACATTATTCCCAAACAAGAATTTATTATTATTTTAGCCAGTCTGTTGACATTAAGGCGAGTATAATTTTTATTCTCTTAAAGCTCATGTGTCCTTATTTAGTCCGCTGTGAAGTTCAGGCTAGGATTACTTTGTATAATGAACTCTGAAAATGCTTAACACATTCATCTTATTTAAGTCTGTTAATAAGTGTTAGTGTTGCTGTACACAACATGTGTTCAAGTAAAGATATACTCATTCTTATACATGATATTGATTTGATTTTTTGTTCATCTTCTGGAACATTAATCAGTCTTGGTGTTAAAAATTAATTTTATTCTTACATGAGCATCCTGTACAAAGCCTTTCTATAATAATGTTAAATGAAACAACATATTCACCAACATACCTTGTACATTGGAATACAGTCTCCCCACTATTTAGCTATATAGTTCAACAATACCTAAAGGATATCTGTAAAAGATAATTTCAATGGAAACAAATGCATTTGGAAGAAGCTAATTGTAAGACATGAGTTAATTCATTTTAGGTCCTTTCCTTCACCTCATCTCTTAATAATACTAGTCTTCATAGGTAGGCTGACCATATGTCAAGGTTTAATTGTGGCATCTTGGTTAAGGGTGTTGTCTCTGTAAGTATTCATTGTGTCCCCTTTTACTCTCAAAAGTTTTCCTGTTTGAATGACAAATTATGTGTTCACCCTAATTACATGCAGTAGGGACTGGCAGTAGAAAAGTGAGTACCAGGAAAAAACAAACAAACAAACAAACAAAAAACAATAACAAAACCAAAAAAATGAAACATAGCAGAGGGACTTACAAGCAGAAGGGTCAGGACATTTTGGGAAACAGAACAGATAGTGTGCTTTTGTAACTTCCACTAGAGTGTTAATTCTCACAGTGTTATATATCCGTCCAGAGACACTACCTGAAAAGAACTTCCTTTGTTAAATAAGATTGACTAATATATCATGTCAGATGAACCTTTGGGGAAAGTATTGCAATGTATATTATCATAGTAAATTCTCAGAGAATACCTTTAGAAAGTAAAAAGTACTATAGGTCCCCCTTATCCATGGGGGTAACATTCCAAAACCCGCAGTGGAAGCCTAAAACCATGAATAGTACTTAATCCTATTTATACTGTGTTTTTTCCCATACATACATACTTACAATAAATTTTAATTTGTAAATTAGGCACAGTAATAGTTTAACAACCATAATTAATAATAAAATAGAACAATTATAAGAATATACTATAATAAAAGTTATGCAAATATAATTTTTCACTCTTTCAAAATAACTCTCTTCTCATCTTTTTACTTAAAGGCAGCACTTCATGGCTTCTCTTTGTCATATTTGAATTTCCAGCATCACTACTCTCGTGCTTTGTGGCCATCGTTAAGCAAAATAAGAATTACTTGAACACGAGTCCTGTGATACTGAGACAGTCAATCCGATAACAGAGATGGCTACGAAGAGACTAATGGGTGGTAGCATATACAGCACACATACGTGGAAAAAAGGGATGCCTTCCTTCCTGGGCAGGGTGGAGCAGGACAGCACAAGATTTTATCATGTTACTCAAAACAGTGTGCAATTTAAAATTAATTGTTTATATCTGGAATTTTCCATTTAATATTTTCAGACCACAAAGTACCATGGTAACTGAAACTGGGGAAAGGAAAATTGTGGATAAGAAGGGATTTCTATAACTGAATTAAATTATTAAAATTTCTTCAACCTAGCATCTATAAGATGTCAATAGGTATTACAGTGATTTAAGATTCTGTAAATATGATTATCATATATTTTATAATCCAAACCTCGGTACTTCTGAAAGTGAGAGAGGACTGTATCATTATTAATAATTAAACTGTCAGAACAGTGTCAATGGGTATTGCCCTGGGTAAGCCAGAACAGTGTGAGGTGATCCTAAAATTAAAGTCACCCTACATATTGTTCACATAAATCAGAGACCATTGAATCTTCTTTAAATTACTGTCGATGTTGACAAATAATGCCCAAACAAATGAAATTAAAAAATCTCTCGTAGTAGTTAGACAGTATGTATTTGGTTCCCAGTTACACATGGATTGTGTAAATGGAGAGTGAGATCTCATTCCTGTTGAATAGTGAAAAAGTGGAAGAGACTTAGTGCTAAGGCATTTTGGTTTTTATTAGCAAGCAGTTGTCCAGGACTGTGTCAGTTAGGGAAGCTATATAATAGAAGTTTAATAAAATAGAACATATAGGAAGATTTTAATGCAAAAGGCAATAGGAGGAGTCAATGAACTAGAAAGGAAGGCCTCAGAATATCAAGATAAATTACTTCAATAATTTAAAAGATAACATTACTTATCCTAGATGTAATTAAATTATACTTCAGAATACATATATGTAACAGTTATGTTTATACATGTAATCAAAAGCATTTCTTGAAATAGGTAAGCAGTAATTTTATTACATAAATAAGGGGTCACAAGTAAACCTAACTTTTCTAAAACATGAAAGGAATTGAAAGTGAAGGGATAACAAACCTAAAAATCCTGATGTTTCTCAGATTATGCACCTTATTCTCTCATAGTCCTAACTTGTCTCAGTTAAATTTGGTGATGAGACTTAGATTAAGATACTTTGCAAACTAATTTTCTAACTTCATAGCTGATTATTTTCAATCTAAGCCAAATAATAGAAAAAACATTCAGAAAACAAACAATTAGACATATAAACATTTGAGGTCACAACACATCATGAGAAACCATGAGCAAATAGGGAAATAGAAAAATAGAGAGAAGAGAAGAAAAGAAAATAGCATTCCTATACTTAAGGGAATTATGGAATGGTGAATTGAAAGTTATTTTTCTTGGTTCATTTAATTGAACATTAACAAATTTTGAAAGAAGATTATATTCCACCAGTTGCTTTAATTCACCTTTATCTACCTGGCTCTTTTATTCTAGTTGTCACAGGTGTGAATGGGCACTATCAAGAGCCTGCCTATCCCCTTAGTTTCCCATTGCTTCTTCCAAGGTAAATTCCTATGTGAGATCGGAGGGAAAAATGAGTGTGGTTAAGATTTCTATTCCCCTAGTGACATCCACGTGGTTCACCTGGGGCTGCATCTGTTGACTATATCATACAACTTTCACAGTAGCCTTGATTTCCTCCTTTATTTCAATAATCATACTGTCCCTGTCCCTGTGAGCCTAGCGATGAGAACACCTCTGCATTTAGTAGCCTGAATGATTGCATTATCCCTTGTGGTTCTCCTTCATCTAACTATACTTCTATAAATACTCAGTTAAACAGGTCTTGAATTATCTTAATTTGAGTATGTCATTTGTTTGCTAATAAGACCTTGTTCAATTCTAGAAAAATACAATGAAACAAGTATTTGATAAGGCTGTATTTCTGTGGCTGACCTCTCTGTCTTTCTCAGGACAATGTGTTTAATTCATATCATCTTTTTCTCTACTCTTCAGGTTGGCTTTTTGACAGGTAAGATAAGTAGATACAATCAAGTCTTAGCAGTTATGTGGTATGTCAAATATTTAGTCTTGGTGACCTGGCTCAAAAAGAGCTGTGACATAATAGTGTTTTGTCAGTTTTCTGTCAAGGATCCAATCAGTTTATAGAAAACGTGTCACATTTTCCAACAGAAAACTATTGGCAGATTTGTTCAAAATGTCATGTGTGTGTATATGAAAACATCCAAATTGTTGTTTTTAATGGGTATTTTGCCTCTTTGAAACTGTCCAGTTTTCCTATTAGGGAAAATCATATAAAACACAGATCTTCTGTATAATTTGGTTTTGTTAAAACAGATACAATGTGCTTCCCCTATTGACATTCTATTAGGAAGAAAAATTTTGGTAAGTTAATGACATGTAGGCTATTTAGACTCTCTTAGTAGGTATACGGACTATGCTTCCTTAATTTACCATGACATTTAACATCAGTTCAGTACATAAGAACTGCCTGCCTTTACATTTAAGAGAAGTATAATAGGAAAATAGCTTTATTTTTCATTATCAACTACACATCATTAGAAAATACCTTATGAGAAATTCCCAATGTCAAAGACATTTCTATGGACACTAAATCTGAAAAAATGTCTATGGGAAACTTAAAAAGAAAAGGCAGAATGAGATTTAATAATTCCAAAAAATAACTGCGTGATTTATCCCAGACATCAGATTAACAATATACATTAAAAGCTCTGAACAGTTCTGTATTAAAGGAACCTGAATACCTATTTTAAGTAAGAATTATGTTTTGTGTAAAATTTAACATCTAAATTACTAACAGTATATTTTGTATAAAATTGACTGACAGGTAATAGTGATGCTAATTGGCAAGATTGTATAATCCCTTTGAAAGTATTTTATTCATTTCCTACTATAATATTTCTTATTTTCTAAAGGGCAACAAGTTTATGATCCTTGTCTGATACCATCCCCAAAATACTTGAAAAATATCTAGTCAGAACAATAACTAAATTAGGCCCACTGCTAAACCTTCAATTAAGTGTTAACTTTTCTGATACTCAGGAAATACTGAAATATGGAGGTATATCTATCCTTGTGATTTTAGGGTAAATACTCAAAGAGAGAAAATATAGGTAAAAAGCAGAAGAAGGGCTTAGATAGTTTGGTGTAAGATCTGATGTATAGTAAGATCTGATGACTTGTCTGAGATGCTTAACCAGTGGTTTTAAACTTCCCACTGTATCCCCACCTGAGAAATAGGAAACATACAAATATAATAGTAATTCATAATTCATTATGAATGTTATTGTCAGTCAAAGGGCGCACTATCCCATGTATGTATCTTAGTATTGAGCCAAGGGTAAGTGACAAATGTTTGTAGTTTCAGAAAGTCATTCTACTTATGATTCATTCAACTTTTCTTTGCATGTATCTATGGAAATTATAATATTGACAGACAAGGAACTGTGTAGCTGGAATGCAACGTCAGCTGTTAATTCAGTATTTTGCTTTGCTCCTGTGTAAGCCATGAGAGAGTTGTGTATGAGGAAGTCTTTCTTCTCTTCATGTTATGTTTTAAATACCATTATCATTTGCATATCATTGAAAGCGAGACTGTTTCCATAGAATTGTTAGAGAAGAATCTATATATAATTGGGAAAATTATGCATGTCAACAAATTTTGTGTAATCCTGTTCCTCAAAGAATGATGATGTGTACTTCTCACAAACTTGTCTGTATGTACTCAGCACTTCCAAAATAAGCTAATCTACTTTATTGAATATTTGAATTATAACATACACATAGAAATGGTACAACTAATAAGTGTATGATTTGATGAATTTTTTACCAATTGATCACATTTATAATTAGCAAACAAAGCAAGGAATAGACATTTTTAGCACTCTGGAAGTCTCTCTTAACCCCTCCTTCCAGCTAGTGTAATTACACATGAAAGGGTAGTCACTATGCTGACTTCCAACACTCTAGATTAATTTTACTATTTTTAACTTTATATAATTTTACTTGTGTCTGAATTTGTTAATATTATATTTTCAGTCATCTATATTGCTGTGTGTAATTGTAGTTTGTTTAGTCTCATTGTTCTATAATATCCCACTGTTTGAATTCACCACAATTTTTAAAATATATTTTACTATTGATCAGCACTTGGGTATTTTCCAGGTTTGCTTCCATCGCAAATAATGATGTTATAAGCATAATTTTACAGGGTCCGGCAGAAGTAATGCCGGTTGATAAGGTACGTGGATGTCTCACATGAGATGGACGGCAATTTGAGTATTTCACCTAAGATGTCATATAGTGTGCTTGAGTGTGATATTGTTATGTTACAGAACTACATGCTTATGATTTTGTAATAAAAGATGTGGTATAGATTACCAGATCACAAAAAAAGGGCATTATTTGTGCTGGACCATGTATATATCACTTCATGAATGTATCAGTGCACACTTTGGGTGTAGTCTTAAGAATTAAATTGCTTTGTTGTAGGTATTCTTTATTAGCAAACATGGACAAACTGTTTTAAATTTATAAATGTATAAATTT
Source organism: Lyroderma lyra (assembly GCA_004026885.1). Classification (NCBI taxonomy): domain Eukaryota; kingdom Metazoa; phylum Chordata; class Mammalia; order Chiroptera; family Megadermatidae; genus Lyroderma; species Lyroderma lyra. Next base: position 599 of record PVJL010007050.1, on the reverse strand, counting down.
TATCCTCCCATTAGGATTGATCTGCATTCTCACCATCTTTCCTTCCCTCCCTCCTCCCTCCCTCCTTCCTTCCTTCCTTCCTTCCTTCCTTCCTTCTTTTCTTCCTTTCTTTCTTTTAATAATTCTGTACAAGCAGTACCTTACTTGGATTTTAAATTGGTATCCTAATTTGGTTTTAATTTATAAAGTTAAATTATAGCCACAGAGACAAACAGAATTAAGCCTTAATATATATATTCACTATCTAAATGTCTTCTTCTGTGAAGTATCTTTTCATGGGTTTTGCCATAATACTATATTGGGTGGCTTTACTTTTGTGTTGTTATATAGGAGGGCTCTGTATAGTTGGGATATGAATATGTGTTTGTGTGTACAACATATATACAAAGATAAAGAAAATGTTCATATAGATATAGATTTAAATATATTTATATAATATGTATGTAGATATATACATATACATTTATACACACCACTCTTGGGATTGCCTTTTGATTTTTTTAATTGTGCATTTTTATAAAAGTTTCTTTATTGTAACACCACCCAATTTATTTTTTTTTTTTTTGTGATTGCCACTTTTGTTTCCTAGGTAATTTTTT
>PVJL010007049.1:0-83391 GCA_004026885.1 Lyroderma lyra | reverse complement strand
CTGTGTGGCCGGGTATGATAGACCTTTCAACAGAATAGACTGTGTTTACACAGCGTCTGTTCTATCATCTCCCCCAGCCTGCTTCCCCCTGGAGAGGAGTAGATTTTTTAAAAACCTTCTTTACAATACTTAGAAATGGAGACTCAGAAAGTCAAATTTGCATCGTGTTTGGGGCTAATTACTTCAAGTTATTAAGTTAGGAGTATGTTTTCCAAGTTACGTGTTTTAACAACCAGGACAGGGAATGGGTATTCCCAAAGGTTTGTCTGCTGCTTTGTGCAACCCGAAAACGGTTGCTGCCAAGCACCGGAGGCATATGCATGAGTGTAACACCAGGAGAGCAGCCAAGGCCCCGCTTGGGCTGCTTTTATTGTTTGTCTAAGTGGATGTTTTTCCAAGCAAACTGCATTGTGTTCCAAAAGGAGATCCATCATACTTGTCTTTGTGGTTACAGAGTGGGAATCAAAATGATGGGGTGATGGGTGCCTGGGCCAAAGGAAAAGATGCTTCAGATCAAAAGGGTCCTTCTTTGCCAGGTCCTTTTCAAGAACAAGAAAATCTTTGGAATGAAAATGGAGTGAGTGACCTTGAAAGAACCCATCTCCAGGTTTTGACTCTCAGGGAGGCTTGGACACTTGGGAAACCCAACCCAGCCCCTGGGAACTTGCATCCGGACTGCAGAGAGTGCAGAACCAGCTCACACTTGTCCGGTGATGTAAAAGCTTCTCGAATTCTGGAGTAGTAAGACACATTTTGGGAATTTGGGCTATTCTGGGATATGTAGCCCAGATTTCCAACCTCAGCAAATACAGAACTGCCAAAAAAAAAATGGTATACACATTTTAAGTGACATTATCTACATATTACATAAATACTGATGGTAACTACTTTGAGCACCTCTTATTACAGAAGCCAAATGTGACTTATGTTCATCCTCTGTTATCAGTATATATTGAGTATTGCAATTTTAATACAGTTTTTTTCCTTTCTTAAAGTGTGGATATGATTTTTTGGCACTCTCTGTGTATGTACTCCTAACTGCATCAAGGTTATTGTTCATTAAATTCTGAGAGTTAAAACTATGAGTTCTTTGAAGTTTGAGCCAAAATACATACCTATCTTTAAAAGTTTATTTTTTGTTTGACTTTTCAAATAGCTCTATATTTGAAATCATGATCCTTGTTTTGCAATGTCTCAATACATGTGATGGGTTTCAAATTACCAAATCTAAGTCAAGGGCAGAATGTTAAGATACTAGCCTAGTAGAGTTCCCTAAAGAATATATCCAGGGTCTTCAAAGTGCATAAGCGTCATCCCGTCTTCTCTGAATCCTCATCCTATTTCACTCCAAGCTCCCTCTGAGAGATTAATCTCAGGCACCATCTCCCCAAGCTGCTCCTACTACCATGTCAACAGATTACTTATCCCACCTCTTTTCTCTTTTTCCTTGCAGTTCTAGAAGAGGATGATCCTTCTATCTCCAGAAATACTGACCTCTATGACTATTCTAGTGTGAGTCTTTTTCCTTCTACCTAAAGGGAGGCCTCCTACCTCATAGTCCGATATCCTCTCCCAGACAGCACCATTTCTAGCTCTTTCTTCTCAGACCTAGAACATATGCTTACATCTATATCTTAAAAGGCTATAACTTCATCATCATCATTGTCATTTTCAGCCTCTAGCACAGGCACTGTGCTAAGAACTTTATGTACTATTTTACTCAATCCTCGCAATCCTATTCTAAGCTAAATATTTCAGTCCTTGCAAACTAACCTTCACTGTTCATGTCCTGGGATGGATTTTCTAATTCTACCATGTGGTTACCTTGTCCAGTCCTCCTTGTTTACTGTGATCTGGTTTCTGTTTTCATATTACTCTTCTAAAACCATTCCCACAAATGTCTCCAGATGAAGTTGACCCTCCTCTCCAAGTACACTCCCTTATCCCTGCAGATTCTTGGACCACTTGCATTCCAATAACCCATTGCTCCCTGATTATTGCCTTAGAAATCCATGTGAGGTTTATTTATAGACCCCTTCCTTCTATATTGACTCTGTTGGGGGCATTTATGTGCTTCAATGGTTTAATTCTCATCAAAGAAATTTGAACTATCACTCAGGCCTAAAGCACTACTTTAAACTTCTTTTCAACCCAATAAGGCACTTTTCCAAAGATTGTACTCAAATATCTTTAATATTCCTCTGATTATGTACATGAATTGTCCATCAAATTCAAGATCCCATGAATATTGCTGCTTAGGAATTATTTAGGATTTAAAAAATAATGGATCAAGAATTATTAAGTAAATAAGAGTAGAGATGATACACAGATATGGAACAAAAAATGTGACAGTAATATTCAAATTATGAAAACTATTGTAGAACATCTTGTTTTGTTGTTCAAAAGGAAATGCTCCCCCGTCCAACTTTCTTTTTTTTTTGCCTTTTTTTTTTTTTTTTTTTTGGTATGTGAGTAACTCTCTAGATGGGAATCGAACCCAGGCCGCAACGCTGATAGCACCGGAGCCTTAAGCCACTACACCACCAGAGAACTCCCCCCTCCACCTTTCTAATTATCATTCCCTCTTTCTCTGTCTGTAAATTCTTTCACCTTACTGATTATACTCAATGATCTCCTCTAACTTTGCAGTCATTGAGATCATCCACGTCTCTGTTTTCTTTATTCTCTCTATCGAGTCTATCTCCAAGTTTTGCCAGACCTTCTGCAATCATGTTTTTAATCTCATAGCCAGAACCCTAGTCAATAAGTTATTTAAACAACCCCTTAACCTATCATCCCGCAGAGTTTTTCAAGAGCTATTTTAAATCATATGCTCAGTAAAAGCAAATGTTTGTAGCTGCAAAAGCAACTATGGTTCCCTCCACTATTGCCTATGCCATGCAAATTGTGAGAACCATTTACAGAAAGGCTTAATAGCTAAAGAGGTTAAGTTTACAGGATAAGGTCTCAAACTTCTGACAGTAATATCAGAACAAGTCACACTGTTGCTCTTTCTCAAATGTATGCCCTCTGCTACTTTGCCCATGCCCGCCTCCATCACACCTGTTTTCCACATCTACCTCCTGAGTGACCTTGCCCTACCACCACCCTCTTCCACCATTAGTTCTATGAAGCTTCGCCGTACAAGTTCCTCCATTCCCAACCCTCTACCAAACTTGGTCATCACGTTCTATGGAGCTCCTACTGCATTGACTGTCCTCTTTTTGAAAGTTGCTTCCTCTATCTCATGGTGATTTCTTTAGCTGACATCATGTCTCTCACAGTTCTCAGAGGAGGCTGCTTCCAACCCTCTTCACCGCCCTTTCTAGAGCTTCAGACCATGAATTGGCTCACAGTCACTCAGCAAACCGTTGTGGAGTATACCCTATTCACTTACGCCATCCTCTTCATGAGTTTCAGATTTCTAACCATCTCCCCACACACTCAGCAGCTTGCTGAGTTTCCTCTCCACCCTCTTTAAGGCCTTTGGTGACTTTAATATCCAGCACCCTGGATTGTTCTCATTCTTAGCCCTTCTGCCACATGGCATAGGCGCTTCAAACCGGCTGAACTCCAATCCTCCTTGGCTTTCATGGCACGCATTACTCCGATTCATCCCTTTTTATTCCAACCACTGCTTCTCTGTCTCCTTCTCTAACTCTTCTTTCTTTCCTGTTCCCTAGATTAATGTGTTCTCCAAGATTCTGTTCTTGTTTCTATTTCTGTCTTCACATTCTAGAAATCTCATCTATTCCAATAAACCTACCCCAATAAAACTCTACACTGATAAATCTGTAATTCTGACACCTTTCCAAAGCTTAATGGTCATTTTCACCTGCTTGGTGAGCAGTTCCTTCTATGTGTATTTTTGACACCTCAATATGTCATCAATTCTTCCTTTCCCACTTAATTTCTCTATTTCTGTTGGTGGCACAAATGTTTTCCAAGTCATACAAGTTCAAAGTTTAAGAATTGCTACTGCTTTTCCTTTTTCTTCTGTGGCCAATTCTATAAATTCCTGTCAGTTATTATGCCTGTAAGGTGAATATTATTATCTCCATTTTACAAGTATAAGTTGGGTGGTTACAATTTTTTTCCACCTGTTGCAAATCCGGTAAGTGATAGAAGGACAGGATTAAAATTCAGGTCATCGACCTGGGCTTTTTCCTCTCATCAAACAGCTTCTCTGAAAACAGACAACATCGGTATGCAAAATAAGAATAAAATGAAATAAAATATGTGCTGTTAGAAATACATGCTTCTGATTTTTATAATTGTTTCCTCTTCTGTGAAAGGTAATATTAATCAATTGAGTCCTTGTTTTAAAAAGTCAACAATATATGCCAATTACAGAAGCAACTTGAGTGAGGTTGGAGAATAACAACTTTGGAGTGAACTGGCTTCCACTTCCCAGTCCCACAGGGCAGTGGTGTATGTGCACTTGGGCAAGTAGCTCAGCTTCTCTGTGCCTTGCAATAGTAGTGGTTATCCACAGTTATTGTGAGGCATGCGCAAAATCTAATGTGGACAAAGTGTTTGGCATATACTAAGTACTCAAAATCGGTGATCCAACACAAACCATACATTTAACTAGCTTTGGGTGAGTGGGATAGGAAGGTGGGCTGCATTCCTCAAGACTTACATAGGTGGAAGATTCCTCCTGGGCAGAGAAAGGCCCTGGAAGATACACAGATATGGAAAGTTCAAGTACACGCAATAGGAAGTCACCTAAACACATTAATCAGCAATACAAATATTAGACTCAAATATATGATATTTGGGTCTGTTTGTTTATTGTATAAAGCCAAACATACAAGTAGTTTTAACTAACATTTATTGAGTATATCCTAAGTACCTTATGACTAATAAAATGATTAACAACCAATGTCTGGCTACATTCTACTACTTGAGCATCTCATCTCCAAAGTACTTACAAATAAATAGATGTAATTCAAATGAACCTAGCAACAGGAGCAAGTGAAAAGTATAATCTAATTTCATAACATAAGTGCCACTCATATCTCCACCTTCCACCCTTTCTCCCAAGTCAAAACCCTGGGGGAAACCCTGATCTGAATCCTGACGTCTTACCTCATCATCTCTATCCAAATTGGATGTCGTGTTCTCCTCTCCAATGGCTTTTGGGGCTCCCTCAGCACCCGCCTGCAGTCAACATTATACTCTATTACAACAGCCATCCTTCTCCTTACCTATCATTATAAATTCACTTTCCCTTCTTTCTGAGCCAATAAATTTTCCCATTTCCTTCTCTATTAGATTTAAATGCCTGCCAACTATTAATACCAGCTTCAATTTATTCTTCTCGCCACAGCCTTTACTTGGTTTGAACCATTCACAAATACTGCCTCCTATGTGACCCACTCTGTAGCAATTTACCCAATCTGACCTAAAAATTCCTCTTCCTCCACAAAGTCCTCCAGGGTTAAAGCAAAAATGAGATAAATCATTTCCCTCACCACAATAATCTACTCAGACATCCATCCACACAAAACCAGAACTACTCCACTCAGCAATCCACCTAATCAGTGATTTTTAAAATTAATAGGCTTTTGACTTTATTGTCACAGCACTGCTTATTTGTTGCATTCTACATCTATCCTGTTATGAAATTATCTGGAGACACTATAATCTACCTTAGACAATGAGCATCTATCTAAATATTATTTCTTCACTAGGGCTGCCTAAGTCTGTGAGGCATAAAGTCATCCTCAGAGGGTAATATTCCCTTCTGTCAAGTTCCGATTGGGGACTTCCAAGTGTGGACATGACGGTAGACATGGGAGGAAAAACAGATGGCATGTGTAAGGCAATATTATGAATATACCTGATTACTAGGCAAAGCTTCCCCTGAATATATTACATTATCTCTGCAAAAAGAGTCACCTCATATTGTGTATTTGCCAAGTATCTTATATCATAGGGATGCTCTCTCAATTACTCTGTTCTGGACAACAGGCACCACTGGCTGTAAATTCATTAGGCTGAAACAGCCTCAATCAATGCTAGTTTTGGAAGCTTGTACAAGTCATCTGATATGAGCAGCTTTTTAAAAAGTAAAAAACACCACAGATTTAATCATTGTTCTTGGATATTTGACAATTTCACATGTTGGATATCATATTAATGAAGACGTTCAAGGTTTACTTAACGGATTCTATTGTGAGGACCACAGGGTGATTTTTTTTAACTCTAATACTATACAAATGGGTACATGTGGCTGGCATGAAATTTGCAGTACAATATTACACACTCAGTCCAAAAAATGAAATACAAGTAATGGCAATGGGTTCCAAAATCCTATATTAAGTGATTCAAAAAACAGCTCCAATAATAATGAAGATGCTGTTGCATCTTGGCTGTCTTCAAGATGCATTCAAAGAGTTCAAGTGAAAATTATGTCAGATGTGAACTCAAAAATTTGTTCTAAAACTATGTATCAGTATACGGAAGATTTGATTGCAGGTGTAATATATGTGCGAGATTAAATTAGTAATTAAAGAGCATTGACAAACTTAATTCATCAATACCCATTATATTTGCCATATTTAAGGTAGCCCAAAGGCTTATCTGGGGGATATATCATGAAAGAAATGGTGTCTCACCCTCCGTTGAGGCTGGCTTTACATTCGGGCACTCGTGGAGTACATCAGTGCATCTAAATGTGGGTGGAGTTAGAAGGTTTGAATGGACAGACAGCTGGTCAAGGAACTGGCTCCGGAAAAAAGATGGGTAACATATTTTCTTACTGTTTTACAGCATTGTCACCGGTGTGTCCTGTACTAAGAAAGATCGGGACACTCTGGTCTGCAGGACGAGAATGAATTTACTTTAGCTCATCTTGTTCTGTTCCCAGAACTGTGAGTGCTCACTGAATATTATTCATTGATAGTTAGAATGTGCCATGAGGCTGTTTACTGCAGCATCTTTCTGATTTGTTACACAACACCAAAGAATGGGATCTGAACAACACAAAAGGTGAAGAAATGTTCAGCACGGTAAACATCACGCGTGATGCATATTTCACCCTGTCCATAGGTTCCTTTAGCATTTGTTGAAACCCACTCTTGGGCTTTTTCCTAGTTAAAAGACCTTCTTTTGTTGAGCAATTTCAATGTATAGTCACATTTTGAATTGTTGCCAGCTAAAATGCTTGCATTAGGCTCCATGGCTGTCTGTTCCACCAAGACAAATAAGAACTGGCCCAACCCCGCATCTGAGTGCATCGTTCATGGTGCTGAGCAGTGATTTTCCGTATCTGCCTGTCTTTGCGTTCACCCCAGGAGGAAGGGTGAGCCTGGCTTATTGAGTTCTCATTTCTCACAAAGCAGCAACATCTGGAGGGCTGAGGCTGAACAGCTTGTTGGCAGGTCCAGCCCAAAGGAATTCGGCCATGGTTCCGATTGGCTCTTATCAGTAGGTGTCACTAAAGACAGCTTCAGAGACAGAAAAATAAATAGAACAATTAAGCCACGCCAAGAACAGACTCTTTTATAGCCATCTCTGCTCTTTTTATTGTTGTTCCAACTGCAGAAGTTTCAAGATTCAAATTATTTTCTGGCTTTTTGTTTCCCTGCTGCAAATAAACTTTTTTTTTCTTTTTTTTTTTCATTTTCCAAGTGACTTCCCTTGGAGTTAGAGAGGGGACATTTAATTAATAAATGTATTTCGGTGGTGCCTGACTGAGATAGTGGGTTATTAAAGTGAAAACAGATGAAGGAGATTTACTCTAACACTTTATTGCAATGAAGCTACACCGCCTGTTCATCTGCACACGGGCTAATGAACGCTTCGGCAGCTCCTTCCTCTCTGCAATCTGAGACACTTGGCACATGATGTAGAAACTCATCGCGCCCCAGCCATGCCTGTGTGTTCCCACAGGGTGCAAGGAACTCCAGCGTGAGACCACACATTTCTGAGGAGGTCGGCAGAAAATTCCCAGGCCTCTTCCTAAAGAGGGCCCATACTTACTCACAATGGCCACCATGTCGACAGCCTTCATGTTTATAGGTGACTGAGGCTTTTCCACCTGCAAAGATATAAGCCCAGTGGGGAACTCTAAATTTGATTTTTAAATCCAAGCAACATCATATGTATATGATATGTCTATCATATATATATGGGTGGGAGTGAGGAGAGAGAGAACAGTTTACTAATATTCTGAGTTAGCAGATACCTCATATATTCATTTATAGTTATCTGAAAAAAAAACATTTGGGAACCACTCAAATAGATGAAATTTGTTTACAAAATGGACTGTGAACAATACTAGCGCATGGATTCCAATACCACGTAGTGCCTAGCATATGATACACATCTGGGCAATGCTGGTCAAGTGAATGAGGTATCTACTAACTCAGAATACCAGCATACAAGGATCATATACATGGCTTCTACCACCTACTATGCATGCTAAATTTGCATGCATTTTGGTGGGTGCTTTCATTCTTTTTGGTTTTAGTAATTTGCCAACTATATCAAGTCAGTAGATCCTTAGGGTTGAAGACCCAACCAATAACTTTTAATTCCAAATTACTTATAATTTTAAATGTAAAGATAAGTAACAACTAATAATAGTAATAATCACAGCTGTCACTCATTGAGTACTTATTCTGTGTCAGACTGAGTTCTGTACATTATTTCATGTAATCCCACCACAGCCCTATGAGATACCTGTGAATTTTATCTCCATTTTACATATGAGAAAACTGAGGCTTAACCTCATTAAGTTATTTGTTTAAGGGTACACAGTTAGAAAATTGCACAGTCAAGTTTAAAACAGCTTTGTCTGACTCTTAACTATTCTCTTAACAGAATGTTTTACAACCTCTCTTCTAACATGGAACTGTTATTAGTAAATCTTAATAAAGAGGATGGAGAGTATATTGGGGAAAGGAAAAAAAAAAGTAAAAGAAAATGAATGAAGGTCAAATCTACACTGTGGGATTTATTACTGGGATTTGGGTGTTTAATATATGCTTGGGGGGGGGGGAAGTATTGCTTGTTTCCATGGCTGGGAATTATTTATATTCACAGCACTGTCATCTAATCTCCAAGCTCAACAATGAATGACTAGTGACCCTAATTTTCACCATGAACATTTTTCTCTGGCATCTTTCTGCAATTTTAGACTCTCAAGTCCAAGTTACATGATGTCATTTTCATTTATTGGGTATAATTACTGAATTATGCCGGTCATAAATCCACATTCTTGTATTTCCCAAGAAAAGTGGTTTTGTGAAGTGAAAATTCCACACCAGAACTCAGAACCCACTGGCCCGGGATGCTCCCATATCCACAGTTCCTCCACATAGAACCTACAGTGACCTCTACAATAGCAATGTCAAAAAGCCAGCCTTACACTCCTAATTCAGATGAGAAGTTTCCGGATCTTAAAGAACACATATCTAGCTTCTAAAGAACTGACAAAGGTATTACTTACATATCTTAACAAATTTTATTTTTCATAAACTCCTGAAATACTAGTTTTGTAATGAAATTTTTTTCCCAAAAATACTTTGTCCTCTACCAAGGCATAATATGTCCACAACAGACATACAGACTCCATCACATTTCAAAGAATGTCACTTATCTATTATCCCAGCTGAAGAACATCCTTGTGGAATTTTATTTATAACAGGCTTATGCTCAGAAAGCTATCTTTAGAAGTTAATCTTCCCCACATTTAAGAGTCATTCGGACGGCAAGTGAGAAAGAAGCAAGTAGGTGCTTATTATCCTTTTTGTCAAGGTCAGTAATGTGTTTTATCCAGATGAATCAAAATATAGGAAAAGATCCAGTGAGACTGTATTTTCAGTCACAACACAACAATACGATAGGCTTTGCTGGGACCACTGATCCTTGAAGATTCATTTACAAAACCCAAATCTACAGAAATTGGAGAACTATTATGAATAGAATACTGTCTTATACTGCAAAGAAGACGAAATGGTAACATTATTTTTGCCTTTATGATTAGCACACAATTAAAATAAAAGGCAAGATGAGTGTCATGAAAGATTTGATTTTGAAGGAGTGAAAGATGACTTCTGTTAGGGGAATATGAAAATGAGTTTTTGAAAGAGGCTGCATTTGAGATGGGTCTTAAAGGATATATAGAATTCACTGTTGAAAATTCAATAAAATGGAGCAGCACTGAGAAGGGGTCAAACAGAAACTGCAGATCATATAGGGGAATGTGAAGAGTTTAGTAAGAATGTAGCTAGAGATTTTACTAAAAACTAAAATAAACAGGCATAATTTTATGGTAAGCCCTGAAGGCAGACTGAAGATTTTGTGCACAAGTCAACAGGCAGAGGGGAGCTACTGAAGTCTGCAGGGAAGAAGTATAGTAAGATCAATCTCACACTTTAGAATAAATATGGCAGCAATATCTAAGCTGAGATGCATGGAAGAGAGAATGGAGTGATGGCTGTGGACCTGTTAGGATGCTCTAGCAGCAATACAAACATTGAGGTTTGAAAACATCATAAACTCTAGTGAGTCCTGAAAAAGGAAACACGAAAATAGAAAGGGAAGAAACAAAGGATTTTATTTGACAGAAAGGGCAGTGATTCTGTTATTAAAGATAAAGTCAAGAAGAGAAGTGGCTTTGTCATGAGTAGAAGTCACAGTCTGATTTGGGACACAGTGAGTGTGGTTGCCATTGGTGCATGCAATGAGTCTAGAACCTGGTTGTAAATGTGGGCTCCCTCACTCCAGCTGTAGCAACAGAAGCCATGGAAGCTACTGAACCACCAGAAAACAGGGTACAGAGAAGATAAGCTTGTCTAGGCAAATGGGCAAAATGCTGGAGGATAGTAACAGAGCATGCAAGAAAAACACATATGTGCTTTAGGATCACATAGACCCACATTCAAACCCAGAGCCCATCTCTTAATAACTGTGTGAATTTCAAAAGTAATTTTGAGAATTACATAATATATGTATATAAAGCAACTAGCTTTTATGCTACAAAGTAAATATCATAAACATGAGTTAATTTTAAAAAGCATCTCTTTTACAATCCATTCCGTTCTATTATCTTTCTATTATTATCAAAATCTCATATTTCCAGAAATTCAACTTCCAAAATGATAGGCATACATACTATAAAATCTATAGGAAAGAAATACCCAGTTTTAAAAAAAAATTGATAAAAATCAGTGATTGTTCAGGAAAGTCTTCAATTAACAATCAACTAATCATCTGAAAAGGTGTAGCCTCAAATAATTCATGAAAAATAGTGGGGCTCACAGTTCCACTTTCCCATAGACCCCCCCCTGCTATAATTCTCTATACGTAGGAAGCAAAATAAAATACAGTCTTGAGCAATCACACATAAAGTACCAGGGCAGGCTGATAAATTTTGCCTCCACCATAATATTTTTTGTTACATGAGACATATCTGGCTATAACTGGTTCTGTGTAGCCTCATGGTACCTCCCCTCCATCACTCCTGACCTTGCACACACAGATGCTTACACTTCTCACCCAGTGCACATTGAAATGCAAGTGTGTTCAGATGTTCGGTACAAACAGCGTGTTACTGAATTCTTAATAGCAGAAAAAGTTTCTCCAGTTCAAACTCACAGACAAATGCAAGTCGTTCGTTGTGATCAGTGTGTTGATGTGAGTGCAGTAAGATGCTGGGTGAGGCGTTTCCTCTATGATGAAGAGGTGAAGTCTGCAGTGAGAAAATGCTTTCAAAACCAAAACATTGTAAGTGAGAAAAAGAAGAGAGAAAATATTGTTTTAAGGATGGATTTCAAAAACTAGGGCAGGGTTGGCGGAAGTATATTGAAGTGTGTGGTGCTTTTGTAAAAAAATAATTATGCAGCTTTGAAAAGAAATAATGTAGGTATATTTCATTAAAATATCTTTCCCCATTCATTTTCTATTTACATGGAAGCAAAATTTATCAGCCCACCCTCCTATGAATCTACACAAAGCCTCAAAGCTATAGTGTTCTGTCTCCCTAGTTATAAAACCTGAACAATATGGATGATTATTATTGCTCAGGCACCACCAGTTTAACTTGTCCTAAGCTAGTAAGCAAGTAGATTCTTTAGTTATTGAGACTTAAAACTTATCTATAAGAGTAGTTCGTCCTCATTAATAAACCCTAGCGGTTTATGAGAGGAATCATGATTGTGCCAGAAATCAAGACGTTCTCGATGAAAGAGAACTCAGGGAATCTGTGTGCAGCACAGCTAACCTAAGGCAAAGACTCAAGAAATATTTCTCAACAGAAAGAAAAGGATAAAACAGGAAACTTGAAACAGCAAGAAGACAAAAAGAACATAGTAAGCAAAATACGGATTAACGTAATACTTTCCTTTTCCTCTTGCGTTTTCTAAATTATGTTTTATGATAAAGTCTAAGATGTTAATGCCGGCTGATATGGTTCTAAATTTGTAAAGAGAAAATATTTAGACAATTGCATTATAAATGGCGTAAGGCCAATTGACGTAAAGAGGTCTGATGTTTCTACTCTTTATCCAAACTTGTAAAATGTTGACAGTCATACACTGTAATGATAAATTATGTAAGGTATTCATATACATATGATAAAATACACATATCGAATTATATGTATCATTTATAAAATACATAAACTATACAACTTCATGTGTTTTAAAACTTTTAGAAAAAAATCAGAAAACATCTTCAGAACATAGGGCTAGGCAAAGAGTTCTTACACTTTTAACTTGCAAATGGAAAAAAACAGATAAATTAGGCCTGATAAAAAATTTAAAAAAAACTTTGCGCTACTTGAGACACTATTAAGAGAACAAATAGACAAGCTACAACCTGGGAGGAAATATCTGCAAATCCATAGCCAACAGAAAATAGTAACTAGAAAATGTAAAGAATTCTCAAAACTCAAAAATCTTAAAAAATCCAATTGCTGAATGGACAAAAGACATTAACAGACATTTCATCAAAGAGACGATAGATGGGAAATAAGCACATGAAAAGACATTCAACTTTATTAGCCATTAGGGAAATGCAAATTAAACTACAAGATATCACTATACATGTATCCAAATGGCTAAAATAAGAAATAGCGACAACAGCAAATGCAGACAAACTGTATCGCTTCTATGTTATGGCTGACAGCAATGGACAATGGTACATCCGCTCTGGGAAACATCTCAGCCATTTGTTTGAAAACTACACTGGCATCTCTCATCTCATTGGCAGTTGGACTCCTGGGCACTTATCACAGAGAAATGAAAACTTATGTTCACATACAAACCTGTGCCTGAATGTTCATAGAAGCTTTGGTCATAATAACCAAAACCTAAAAACAGCCCAGATGACCTTCACCAGATATAAGGTTAGATAAACTTTGGTGTATCCATTGCATGGAATATAACTCAGCAATAAAAAGAAATAGACTACTAACACATGAAATAACTTGGTTCAATGTTCAGAGAATTATGTAAGTGAAAGAAGCTAATCCCCCCAAATTACATATTGTATGATTCCTTTATATCACATTCTCAAAAGGACAAAATTATAAAAATCAATTAGTGGTTAAAGAGGGAGTTGAGGTGGGAGAATGATGGGTTATACTATTAAAGGGCAAAAGGAAGGATTCTTGTGGTGGTGGAATTGTTCTGCATCTTGACCAAATTAATGTAAAAATTCTAATTGTGATATTGCACTATAGTTTTGCAAGATGTTTCCATTGGAGAAACTAGGTAAAGTGTATAGGGGAGCTCTGTATTATTTCTATTGCAAGTGAATCTACAGTGATTTAAAAATAAAAAAATTAATTATAAAATTTGTAGCCTCAGTTATTCTCCCAGATTTATTAGATGAGATTCAGTAGGGAATAGCTATATTAATATAAGCTCTTCAAAAGAGGGGTGGGAGAGAGAAAAGAGGGAAGGAAGGAAAAAAAGAAGGAAAGAAGGAAGGAAAGACGGAAGGAGAAAAGGGAGGGAATAATAGGAGAGAGGCTGGGGCAGAAGGGGTAGGAGGAAGAAGAGAGAAAAAAATAGAAATAGACCCTGAAAAAGATCATCTCGCCATTCTTTCGAATAGTCTGGGGGAAGTGGAGGCAGGAAGAAAAGCTAAGAGGTTCCAATAAGGTTCTAGAAGGTGAAATATAATATCTTTGAAAACAAAGGAAGCTGCTCCCTTTTCAATGAAGAGCGTTAACTTAATATAAGAATTTCTCTTGGCATGAGGTCTCTGGAATGTCCAAGAAAAATTGATGGCCCACGGCGTACAGTTTTGCAAATTTAAAAGTTAAAATGAAATCGCCTATCTGTTCCAGCATATGTGTGTCTTTGTAACATGATATTTATGATGTGAATTAGGCTGATTACATCCATTTTGGGGTTCAGGGATTTGCACAACCTAAATATCCTGGTTCTCAGGGAATGAAGAGCTTTATATTTCCTTTGCGTATTTAGTTTCGCTGACATCAATGGGAAGCTGTTAGTGATAAGGAGGACTTGGCCTTGGGGGTGTGGGGGTGGAGGATTTAGCTGTGCACAGTTGAGTGTCAACCTGAATCCAGGACTCCTCAGCCATGATTTCATGAAACCTCTTTATGAGCCTCCACCTTGCATACACAGATGGTATCGACAAGAAAGCTTGACATGCGAGGTTTCTCCAAGTTAGTAAACATAGAAATGATGGATGCTAGAGATAGGGTAAACCTCATCATGGAGGAAGGCAACATTCCTGCTAGAGACTAAAAAAGAAATGGCAAATGAAGCAGGGAATTAGACTTGATGCTGAAACCTCAGATCATTACATATGCCAAGCCTGAATTCATATCCAAACTTTACAAAATAAAGCACAATAGGAAAAATTATTATCCTCCTGTAAATTGCGCTCTGATGACCCTTTATCACCCGATGGCAAGAAACTAGGATCTCAAAAACAAACAAATTGATTTTAAAAGGAAACCACAAAAGGTCTGTGCAGTATATTATCTTCACTCTGGGCAACTTCCATTAAACTGTTTAGTTTTTAAATGCTCTGCAGACCTAGCTAATCTTTGGGTGAGGACACTCCAATGAAGCTGGACTTGTCAGGCTGTTTGCTCTTTATTAATATCACACTGGAATCAGAGTACCAGACCAAATAATGATGTAAAACCCACCAGGAGGAATGCTGCTAATTGCCAAATTTGTTATGGAATTATCACATTTTCTGTTGCAGTGCTAAGCTCTGGGAGACTTACTGAATGAAAGCTCCAAAAACCCAGCAGATCGATGTCAGACACAAAGGTTAAGGTATAAAAATTTCAGAAAGCAAGTCTGTAAACTTGAGCACTGGATCCTTCAAAATAGATCCCTTTGAGGGGAACAATCCATACAAACATATTTGCCATTGAGCATAATAATAAACTAATTTCTCCATGTAAACTCAAAGGCATAGTGGATCTAGAGATGGCAAAAATCTGGTTCTTCTCTAAAGATTTGGGCAAGTCTTTTATTAAGATTCATTTCCATGTTGACCTTCAACCTGTCGCTGCTTCCTCTCTGCCTTTCATGTTCTCTCACCTTGATGCAAGTCAAAATACTGTCTTGCTATACTGCTGACATTTTATTTTAGGTAACTGTAGAGTTTAACTTTGCTTGCCACCATTCTTAACATATGGAAACAATTAATTCATTTTCTTTGCCATCATTAGGATAAGAATCCTAGATATTCTAAATGTAACTCCATCACAGATTTCCCTTAACTAATTATATAATATCTATCCCATTTTCTTAAAAGTAAAACTTGCTAGTTAAGAAATATAGAATGGCATTGCTTATAATAAACTCTGCATGCTACACTGTAATTTAAACTGTACTGTTATGTATGGGGAAGGACTGAAAGTTTAGAGTTACTCCCCTTGGCAAACATTTTTTTTAAGGATTGCTTAAATAAGCAGTACAGAAACCAGATGTCATTTGGTAAGAGTATCTGAATGACCAAAAATTTGCTGTCTGGGTATTTTTTTCCTTTATAAAAACAAGAAAAATTCTTTGGATTTATATCATATTTAGCAGCTGTGAAACAGTGCAAACATCTGTTTGTACCTATGGGGAGCTGACCCGCCGGGTCCTCATCTCTTAATCACCGAGCATCAAGCCAGTCTCACATGCACAGTTTATTGTTTTCTTTGCCGTTGCCTCCCGCACTTCAAAGTTTTCATGTGCT
Organism: Lyroderma lyra; assembly: GCA_004026885.1. NCBI lineage: Eukaryota > Metazoa > Chordata > Mammalia > Chiroptera > Megadermatidae > Lyroderma > Lyroderma lyra. The sequence continues at coordinate 67,197 of PVJL010007049.1, read as the reverse complement.
CATGTTCTATTGGCAGAATAGAGGAACTAATCCATTCATTATAAGACCAGATGATTAGAATTTTTTGAGACATGATCACAGCATTCTCTCCACCCGGCCGGTGCCCAGAAATACATTCACATTTGCCTCTAAACTCATTTTGGAGTGTCTACGCTTACTCCAAATAATGCAAGATTTATGAGCTTCAAGCAAGATCATAGTAGCACGTACAAGGGACTGCACAAGGCCTACAGTCACCCGTTAGGGCCACAATCTTTAAAGTCATTTTAGAACAACTTGTTCCCTTTTTATCAGCATGCAGACATTACATTCGCTCTTATTTGGAGGTTTTCTACAAGAAATTTGCTGCATTTTTTTAAAAAAGAGCAATAATAACAAAGAAAGAAAGAAAACGCCTTACCACACTTGCACACCCAGGGAATATCATTTTCTAAAGGCCAACATTTTACTGCACTTTATAAATAGGGAAAGTACGCCGAATTGGAATCAAAGCTTGCCAGGTCAAATCAGCTGCTTTATTTATACATTCTTTTTTTATATATAAAGTCTGCCAAATAAAGCATTCCTATTGCAAAAAAAGTAAGAATCAGCCTTATTTTTATATATTAAAAAAATACTAATTAAACAAAGTCTCCTTATAATGACTTCCATCGCAAAAAAAGATTTATGAAGATGACCCATCATAAAAATGTTCTACTACTAAATGAATTTTCTGTAACAATTGACTCGATCAATGAATACCTTAGTCCTGTAGCAGATGTTCTCTACACCGTGTGCTATTTGCATTGCACTTTGGAAACAAAGAGGAGGCCGTGTTATAGCTGTACTCTCACCATGTGGAAATTTTATTTTATTGATTTCTCTATTTCAAACATTCCAACTGCCCCCACAGAGGAGTGGGAGGAGGATGTACCCAACAAATTAAAGCCATAGGAATATCCAGGGACTTAAAGACGCTAAGGTAAAAACCACATGCACAACACCTCCCTTTACATCCTGCTGGGATCAAAGCAATTCTTGTAACTTGATGACACACTAAAGAGTAGACCTTGGATTTGTCTCATCTTTATAAGCACTATGGCCTAATGTACATATTCTGAATCTGGGATCCATAAAACAGACTAATTCCCAAGGTACCAATAGGTGTTCCTGGGAAAAGAAGTTTCCATGGTCAATTAAATTTAGGAAATATTTATAGAATGCCCCCCTTTATGGATAAAGACAAGTCCTATTAGCAAATTAAAGGCTCTGAAAACTACTGCAATAAAAGCATCTTATATTGTTATTGTAAAAAATATTAGGAAAAATTTAAGGTGTAAATTTAAGGTGTAAAGACTAATAAAATAAACACATGCACCCACCTAGCAGCTTAAAAAATATATTACCGACACAATGGAAGCCTCTGTGTGTTTTCCTCTCATTATACCCCTTACATCTCTCATAAATGATAAAATTCTGAATGTAGATTGTTTCTATGCATTTATTAATATATTTATTGTATTTCCATATATTCCTAAACAATGAGTAGTTTTGTTTTTTATGTTTTTTAAAAACTGGTATTATTCTAGATATTATTGAGGGGGAGTGTGACATTATATTTATGAGACTTTAACATATATAGCTCTAGTTCCTTTTTCTCACTGTATGGATAGTCACAATTTATCTATCTAGTCTCCTGTTGAACATTTAGACTCTTTTTTTTTTTTTCATCTACAAACAGTATTGGTATTAACATATGAATAGACAGAGTAACAAAATGGAAAAGAATAGAGAGGACAGAAACAGATTCACGCATGTTTCTCGCTACCAAATACTACTGCTATAGATAGCAAAATATAAAGGACAAACAATGCCCAAGGCTGAAACTTAATAAGACAATGCTTTAAATTTTGGCTATTTATTTCCTGAAATCTACATGTAGATGAGATACATAGGAATACAACAAAAAGCTCATGGGAAATAAACTACATGAAGTTTAAAACATACATAAAAGAGTTAAAATAACTCTCAGTTATTACCCTTAGCAATATTTTTCCTGATATATCTCCTCAGGCCAGAGAAACAAAGTAAAAAATAAACAAATGGGGCTACATCAAAGTAAAAATGTTTTGCACAGATAAGGAAACCATCAACAAAATGAAAAGACTTCATCCGACTGAATGGAAAAAGATGTTTGCCAATGATACATTTGATAAAGGGTTAATATCAAAAATCTATTAAAAACTCATACAACTCAACACACAGACACACACACACACACACAAAAATTCATTTAACAAATGGGCAGAGGACTTGGGTCATCTTTCTACAAAGAGGACATACAGATGGCCAATAAACATATGAAAACATGCTCCATGTCACTAATCATCAGAGAAATATAAATTAAAATCACAATGAGATATCATCCACACCTGTCAGAAGAACCATCATTAATAAATCAACAAACAACAAATGTTGGCGAGGATGTGGAGAAAAGGGAACTCTTGTGCACTGTTGGTGGAATTGCAAATTGGTGCAGCCACTATGGAAAACAATATGGAAGTTCCTCAAAAAATTAAAATAGAACTACCTTATGACACAGCAATTCCACTCCTATCTATTTATCCAAAGAAATCCAAAACACTAATTCAAAAAGATATATGCACTGCTATGTTCACTGCAGCACTATTAATAGCCAAGATATGGAAACAACTATAATACCCATCAATAGACAACTGGATAAAGAAGATGTGGCACATATATACAATAGAGTACTACTCTGCTCTAAAAAAGAATGAAATCTTACCATTTGCAACAATGTGGATAAACCTAGAGGATATTATGCTAAGTGAAATAAGTCAGACTGAGAAAGACAAATGCCATATGATCTTACATATATGTGAAATCTAAAAAACAGGATAAAAGAACAAACAAAAAAGAAATAGACTCACAGATACAGAGAACAAACTGATGGTTGCTAGATGGGAGGGGGCTTGGGAGGCTGGATGAGAAAGGTGAGGGAATTAAGAAGTACAAATTTGTAGTTACAAAAGAGTCATAGGGATGTAAAATGCAGTGTGGGGAATATAGTCAATACTTGTACATAGTAAAAACTATGTATAGTGTCAGATGGTTACTAGCCTTATCAGGAGGATAACTTCATAAATTAGATAAATGTCTAACCACCATGCTGTACACCTGAAACTAATAGAACATAATATTGAATGTCAACTATAATTTAAAAAAATAGTCACGGGATATCAAGTGCAGTGTAGGGAATATAGTCAATAATATTCTAATAACTATATAGTGTCAGATGGGTAATAGGGTTATTGGGGTTATTACTTTGTGAGGTATATAAATGTCTAATCACTATGTTTCTTTGTACACCTGAAACTAATCAAAAGAAAGAAAAAAAAAATAAAGGAACTGCTTATAATTCAGATTTGGAGACTAATTAAAGAATTATAGTAAGAAATAAGCTTTCGGTAAGTGATAGGCTGGCTTATTTTAAGGTCTATAAATTACCTTTGCAACTTTAATTTCCAACAATATCACAGACTGGAAATCTCTGAAGATATTTTTGTTTTTAAAAACAGTGAATAAAATACACTAAACATTTTAGTAGGAAGAAAACAAAGGACGCTGAAAAAGTTAAAATGAAATAGGAATCCTCTAAAAATGAATTAAAAAAAAAAAGAGATAGGAATTCTCTAAGGTTAGTGAGCACTAATAACTTCTATTCTAAGGATATCAGCTGAAACTTGACCTTCCATGTTGATGACTTTTGGGAGGTAATTCTGCATAGGTCTGCTCGTTTCTACATGTTTTATGAGAAACTAGCTACCCTTTATTCTAAACTATCTTTTCTGAATTTTTGTTTACTGAGCAGCCTGGGAAAACAAAAGCAGACAAGCTTAAATGCCCATTATAAAAGATTTGGGTTCCATAAGCTCAGAGTTTCTGTCTAACAATACAGTTCATTGCATATTATGATGTCATCTGAAACACTTTCGTGTCACCTTGCGAGGGTTGAGGCTTGGGGAACCAGTACAAAATGCTGACACTCTGGCTACTCCTCTTGCTATTAAAATAAACTGTCCTTCATCTTTGACTCAGGCATCTTAAGTCTTGTACCAGAATCCATGGAAATTGATTGCTTGGAAGTAGCGTAAAAGCAGGATAAAAAAAATTCAGGTCCTTCACAGTTCTTGTCAATGGCTGCATAGGAGTGAAACACACAGAAAAAGCCCACGGGGCATTTCAGATAAAAAGGCTGACACTGCAAAGGACTCTAGACTTCTAGAAAAAAGACAAACAAAAACCCTGTGTAGAAGGAATAGCAAGGAAACTTGGCACTGGCTGAAGGAGGCAAATCGCCTATAAGAATTCCTAACCATAAGCTCTTCATCACATGGGTGTTCAGACCAATTTTTTTTAGTTTTGTGGTTCCACAAAAACCATAAATGGAGAATTTAATTTGAAGGTCACATATCAGCAATAACCCCTATGTGGCTAGCAGATGTATAAAAATCAATATTAATCCAGGCTTTGTTTCAAAACAAAGATACAAACAAAAAACCAACACAAAACACAGGAAACAAAATACCATTAGCAAAAACAAGTAGATAAAATAGACAGCAAAGTCAGACCCACAAAGATACAGTAATCATCACAAAATAGTAAAAAGTGTGTTTAATATGTTTAAATAAGTGAAATAAAGGGTTTAAAATGTAAATAGAATGAAGCAATAATTTAAACATTTTCAAAAGCATTTGCAAAAAAGTCAATGGAATAAATAGAAACAAAATACTAGAAGGGGAAACTCAATTTAAAGGTGAAACAGTATATTAAACTACACTGAAGATAATAACGAAATTGAAAGATAAATACACAGAAATGAAAGACCAAGAGAGAAAAATGTAAAAGAAATTTTAAGGGAAAATGGAGAATACAAAGAAAATACAATGTGTCTAATTTCCAGAAAGAGAGAGAATGGGGAATAAACAACTTTAAAGGAATAATAGCTAATAATTTTTCCAAAAATCTTGGAAGTTACCAATTTTTGGATTCAAAAAGCCCAACAAATCACAAACAAGAAAAATAAAAAGAAATATATTCCTAGACACATGATAATGATACTTAATACAAAAGACAAAAAAAAAATTTCTTCAAATGAGCCAGAGAAGATATATTATTTAAAAATGAGTAACAGATTGATAGTTCTATCTCCTGAACGGCCACAATGTCACTGAACAGTCAAATGATTTATCCAATGTACTAAAAGGTAATAACTCTGAATCTAAACTTCTATACTCAATAAATTGTCTTTTGAGAACAAAGAAAAAATAGACTTTTCTCAAATTTACCAAAAGCAAAACAAAAACAGATTTGTTACCTTGCACCCTACAGATTTCACTAAGGAAAATTCGACATTATTTGTTTCAGGCAGGCGGGAAAAGATGGAAGGTGTGCGATATGACGGAAGGGTGAAGAAAGATACTTTAAATAAGTGGGTAGAGCTAAATCGGTGGTTCTTAACCCACAGTAATTTTCTCCCTCAGGGGACATTTGAAGACATTTTTGTCTGTGACAGCTTGGGGAGGGGTGATACTACTGTCTTCTAGTGTACAGAGAGCAGGCATGTGGCTAAACATCGTATGATGTGCAAAACAGCTGCTCACAACAAATGGATCGGGCCTGAAGCCTCAATGGTGCTGAGGTGGAGAAAGGCTGAGGAGAAGTGCTCCAAATGATCACTGTGGACAGCTATAATAAAAATGCATCCCGTGAGGTTAGAACTAAGATATACCACAGAAATAAAATGTAGGTAGAGAGGATGATTAAAGTGTCTCAAGTCTCTGTCTAATTTGGGAGGAGGAAGAAGACACGGATTACCTGTGAGCTTTGATAAGTTAAGTGACCATATTAAAATATTGGAGGTGATTAATAAATGCATCCCCTTTAGAAGTTATGTTTTCTAATCTAATTAAAGGATACAGAGAAAACCAGCCAACAGGAAGCAATAAAGGAGAATGAAAACTAAAGATGTGGGAAAATTGGTAATACAGCAGCAATAAATACAACTACATCAGTAATCAAAATAACTATAAATAGACTAAAACTCTCCAGTTCAAAGAAAAGTCAGACTAGATAAAATAAAAACTCCAGATAAATACTGGTTACTAGAGATACAAACATTACGACATAGAGCTGTTTAAGGAATGGCAGAAGACACAGTCAAACATTACACAGTCAAACATTATCTTCACATAAAAGGTTTCTGTAGCTATAATTGTATTAGACAAAATATACTTAAGGCAAAAGCGGTCCTGATGATTAAAAGAAAAGATCACTGCATAATAATAAAAACTTCAACACAATATGAAGTTAATTCTGAACTTGGTTGTACCTACTAATATAGCCTTAAAAAGTTTTATTTTAAATAGGCAAAACTACAAGGCAATTTAACAAATGCTTCATTATAGTAGATAATTTTTAATGTATGCTTCTCAGTAATTGATACAGAAAGCAGAAATTAAATCAGTAAAGATTTGACACAAGTTTTATAGAATAACTCACCCAAAATTTTGAGAACAAATTTATTCTTATGCACATTTGGAACATTTTTTAATGACCATATGCTACTGCAACCCTAACAAATTTTTAAGGAAGTGAGACCACTTACACTTCCTACAATGAAAATAACATAAGGAACAATTACAAAAAGATAACTAATGAAGTTTGATATATTTGGAGACTATAAAACCCTTCTAAATAATTCATTAAAGTACAAAACACAATGGGAATTAGAAAACAAAATGCTAAAAATTATCAGACAAAAATAAAGTGGTACCTAGAGAAAAATATATTGTCTTAAATGATTGGTAAAAAGAAAAGAACTAAAAATTAAGTTAAAAAAGAAAAAATCAAAACAAACCCAAAGAAAGTAAAGAATATAAAGACAAGAAGAGAAAAACTCATGAAACTGACAAAATTCTGACAAGATTGATCAAGAAAAAAGAAATAATGTCCAAATGAACAATATTAGGAAATCAAATATGGACATAATTGTAAATACTTCAGGAAAATAACTAAAGAAATGAGCAAAAAGATATGCCAAAAAATTTCAAATGTGGGAGAAATTGATGTTACTAAAGAAATACAAACCACCAAAATCAACTCATGAGAAAATAGAAAAAAGGATGATATATAAAAATTGAAGAAATTGAATTAGTAGATAGATGTCTTCCCAAAATGAAAACAGTGGACTTAGGGAATTCTTTAGGAAAGCTCGTTCCAACATCCAAACAATCAACCATTAGACACATACACAAATTCTTTTAAGAATGGCCAAACAAGAAAATCTCCCCAACTCATTATATGAGGCTAATATACCAGTGACATCAAAATAGATAAGGAAACTACAAGAAAAGGAGTATCACAGGCTAATTCTAGTAATACACAAAAATATTAAAATTGTAAGCAAAATATTATCATCCAGATGTGGCAATGTATAAAAAATATATCTCATAACCAAGTAGGGTTTATTCCAGACATGAAAAGTTGGTTTGATATTAGAAAATCTATTAATATAATTTATCACATTAATAGCTTAGAAGAGGAAAAAACATGATTAACTCAATACATGCAAAATTTTTTATTTGATAAGATTTACATATATTTTATTATGTAAAAAAGCAGAAATAAAATAAAATGTTAATCTGATAAGACACTACAAAAAATATATACAAATGACATACTTAATAGTGAGTATTAAAGCTTTGAAATCAATGTCAGTATATCCATTCTCACCTCATCATTCAGCTATGTACTGAAAAACCTAGACAGTGCAATATAACAAGGAAAACAACATAAAGGAATAGGATTAGAAAGAATAAAAGACTGGTAATAATTATAGATGACATGATTATCTTTTTGAAAAATATCAAAAAAAAAAGCCACATAAATTATGAGAATCTGTAAGAAAATTTGGTGAGTTTTCTAGATGGAAAATCACAATCAATTGGATTTCTAGATATCAGCAACAAACTGAGCAAAAATACAATTTTCTAAAATGTTGTTTACTACGGCAACAAAAATGATACATTTTACCTAGGGAAAAAAAAAATGCCTAGGAATAACTCTATCAAAATACAACACAAGACATTTGTGGAGCAAATCATAAAATGTTTTGAAATACATTAAACGAGATCTCTATAAATTGAAAAGAGATATCACATCATGACTTGAAATGGGAACTTTGACCAACACTTCTGCTCTCTTCCTCCCCACTCCCCCACCCCGCCCCATGAAGCACTCCTCAGTCATAATCTAGAGAGAGGGAGAAAGCCATAGACAGAATGGAAGAAGTGTCCTCTATTTCTTTGAGAGGCAGAAGTTTGGGCGAAGTTTTTATTTCATGGGCCCAGGAACTCGGTGAAGAAAAACATTTCCACCTGCTGATAAAATTCTGGTTGGCCCACTTTAAACTTCCTTGTTTGTTTTTTAGTCCCCACGGTGGTGATCCCCTGAATTTCCATGGCTACTTAAAGTGTGGATCTCACACCAGCAGCAGCAGCATCTCTTTTAAACATTTCTTTTTTGTTGTTGGTGGTGGTGGTGGTTCCCTGGCTGAGGAATCGAACCCAAGCTGTGTTGTTGAGAGCGCCGAAGCCTACCACTGCACCACCAGGGAGCCGGGCATCAGTATCTCTTGAAAGCTTGTTACAGATGTACAATCCTTGCCTTGCTCCAGAATCCTAGACCTAAGTGAATCAGAATTAGCATTTTCATCAGATATCCAGGTGAATTCTCTACATAATAAAGTTTGACCCTCAGACTGTCGCTCATACTTGGCATACTCCACTCTTCCGATCCTTCTCATCTGTGAGAATCCTCTAGACCCGCACTGCCCAACACAAAGGCCACTGGCCACCGGTGGCTATGAAACATTTGAAATGCGCTGTCAGTATAAAACACGCAATGGATTTCGAAGACTTAATACACAAAAACAAATGTAAAATACCTTATTTTTCATATTAATTACATGTTGAAATGATCATATTTTAGACATATTGGGTTAAATAAAATATATTATTAAAATTAATGTCACCTGTTTCTTAATTTTTATTGTGGTTACCAGAAAACTTAAAATTACACATGTGTCTTGCATTTGTGGCTTGCACTTTTATTGGCTAGTACTACTCTAGACCCTGTGCTGTGCCTCCTGGCTTGAAGCTGTGACTCAAACACCCATCCCCATGCTAATTAGCTTCCTGTCTGCAATCCTATGAGAGTTACTCTTGGATATAAATAATAAACCTTTAGTTAGACAAGTCTTTTGGTCCTGGCCATCTCCATCAGGTTGCTAGAACTTTTGGGGGTAAGTTTTGGTTTCATTGTGGTTTAGAAAGAGGCTATAAATAAGAAAAAAAAAGGATCAGGGCTCTGGTACAGGTTATGCCTTTAATGTTCTTTATGACCTGGCCACATTACCATATCTCTTCTCCCACTCTTTTTATCTGAAAAATGAGAAGTGTGAACTAGATAGTCTTTAAGATTCTGGAAATTCCTCACACAACCAATCATCTTTTACTCTCAATTATCTGGGATGCACATTACTGTCACTCCAATTAGATTTTAGACTCCTTGAAGGCAGACATTTAATCTTTTTTTTTTTTTTCAGCTTTATTGAGGTGTAATTGAGGAATAAAATTGTAAGATAGTGAAAGTGTACAATGTGCTAATTTGGTATACATATACATTGTGTAAAGATCCTCTCAATTAAATTAATGCATCCGTAACCTCACATATTTACCATAGTTTCTTCTTCTCTCTCTCTTTTTTGGGGGGTGGTGGTGGTGATGAGAACATTTAAATTCTACTCTTAACAAATTTCAATTATACAACACAGTGTTATCAACCATAGTCACCATGTTAAACATTAGGCATTATATCTTAGTTACATCTCTAACTCCTGGTGCTCTGACTGAACTTCAGGGATCACAACAATCTTCCTTGATGAAGGCTTGATGCCAAAGAACAAACCATTTATTTGGGCAGAACCAAGCTTTAGAAAAATACTTGAGATCTTATAAAGAAAAAGAAGAAAAGATATAATCCACAAGCAATTGCATCTGGAGGTAAATCCTATCTGCATATTTGTATATGCTGATTTGTTTTTAAAAGTTTGGCCATCTGACTGTAACCTGAGGAATCTTGGTTAAACATTTCTTTATGCAAAACAAAGAATGTTGGGTAGTTAAATATTTCACCTTTAAGGCTAAAATTGGGTTATTTTTTTCCTCCCTTCTGAATGTTTAAGGTGGAAAACCAAGTGTAAATGTTTAAAAGATTTCTAGTCATGAAAATCTCACCCTCTAGGAAATAATAGTGGTAACCAACACCTTTGAATGGTTAATCAATTCAACAGAGATATATTACACATCTTATAACTGAGTAAGTCAGCAGTCTTTGAGGAGCATCTATAAAATATGGAGAGATCTCTGTTAATACAGAGACAATGGAAAACCAGTCAGTCCCTTTTCTTAAGCATCTTATGACCTAGCTGAGGAAACTGAACATACAAATTGAGGAGAACTAAATGAAAATTTCCACAATACAAAAGTAATCAATAAATATCTGTTGAGCTTCTGTTATATACATAGCACACAGCAGATACTCATATAAACAAGGCCAATACATGCACTCTCAACATATGTTCAAGTGCTAATGGCTCAAAGGAGGATCAGATTCACTTGGGTGCTCAAAGGGTTCAAGAATTGTTTGAAAACCCAAGAAGCCAAGGGAGGCTGGCATCAGGGCAGAAGCCAGAACCTCCAGGTATCTGTGCAGTCCTCTCTTTCCACCAGAGACACTGAGAAAGGTAAGAAACCCCCAGAAGAGAACCTGTCATCTGAAGTACCCCTGAGTACATGTGGTATATAGAGCACCTATGGGAGAATCACCTGGAGATCTTGTTGTAAAATGCATATTTCTCTGACCTACTCCCGAGTCCTCACCTTTGAGAGATAAGCCTCAGAACTCTACATGTTCAGTATACTGTGAAGTGATGCTTATCTACACTGACATTTCTGAACCAGTTTTGTGATAAGTTGCCCCCTTCTTCTGCACAACTTCTCTAAACTTCAGTTTCCCCATCTGTCAAATGACAACAACAAATACCATTTTACCTATAGTCCTGTTGTGAGGATCAAATGATTCACATCTAAGAATATTAGGTATATCGTGAGCACTCAATAAATGCAATGGAAATTGTAATAAGCTCATGAAGAATTCACCAACTATAGCCAATGATAACATTTAATACACTTAAAAATTTTGAGGATAAATCTCATGATAAATGTTCTTTCCACAAAAAAAGAAAAGAAAGCTTCACCAAATGTGAACAGGTGAAGGGGACACAATGAGGAAATGAGACAGGGGAAAAGGCTAAAAGGGTGGTGCCAGAGCAAGCAGAAAGCTGGTCCCTTGATGACATATTTCTAGTGATAACCTCCACGTACTGACCCCTGTCTATATGCCGGGCTACATTCACATTAATTCAAAAGATCCTTAGGATCACCCTGTGAGTAGGAATTTAGTAGGACTTTAGGTTGACAAAGTTAAGTGCTCTAAGCAAAGCCACACAACTAGGAAGTCACACACACACACGTGCACACACACATACACACACACACACACACACACACAAACATTAGGCATCAAATTGTGATAGTCAAATTAGCAGAATCCAACATGTAAGGCACCCAGCATGCCCTCCATGGGACAAAGATGAGCCAGGATGGTATCAGGTATGACCTGGAGTCAAGCCAAGTTCTGAGACCAAAGGGTACACACAGATATCAGGGCTCAGGAATGCAAGGTGAGCTGTGGAGTCCTATCATCTTTTCTCACTAAGACCTTTCTTATTGCCCCAAGCTATTATTAGTAACTGTAGAGATAGAGACATAGCAGATATTTATTTCTGCCACATTTCTATAAGTGGGGAAATCTAAACCATTGTTCTGTTGCTCTTTAGTCATGATTTGCTATTAGTATTAAAATTCTATAGTATTTTTTGTAGAGGTATGTAGGGTTCAAAATCCAAATACGGAAACCAGAACTCTGAAAGGATCACAGTCTGCCTGGAAAGGTGATAAGGATGGATACCTTGTGGTTCTGATAGGGGTGGTGTCCATTCCCAGAATTCAGCAATGGACACATGACCCAGGCTTGCCCAATTAGCATATTCCATGCCTTTAGTGACCATCATTGGCTCAGGGATGGCAAGTGATTTGAATTGGTCCAATCAAGAGCTGATCTGAGACTTTGCTTTGGGACATCCTGCTGGGGATTGGCTTAATTTTCCAGGTCACACCTCATGGAGGAAGTTGACTGCATTATTTGTACGTTTGGATCCTGCCACACAAAATTTCTCTCTCTAGTCTTTTCTGGTATGTGAACCAATGATGGTGATGTTTTTGTTTTTCCTAAGCTTGTTTAAATTAGTGCTTTTGTCACTTAGGGGAAAAGTTCTAACCAATTGAGAGTCACATGTAACTCAAAGCCCATCAATCTTATCACCAACTTACATTTAACATAAACTGATTTTGTTAGCGTAGTGCATGGATAGTAAGAGAATTGGGACAAAGGAAGAAAGATTGGTCCTTAATCCAGGGGCAGGGCTAATTGTATTAAGGAAAGCAAGAGTAAAACCTAAAAGCAACTCAGTGAAGCTAGAAACAATACAGGTGAGATTGACACATCAAGAGAAAATTAAACTGGAACCTGTATCCCTGTTCTCTGAAAAATAGAAAAAATGTAAATATGACAACAGAGGCTTAGCAAAAAATTATGTTTGGGGAGGACAGAGAGGTAGAAGGGGATATATTTTTAAAAGAGACAAGGGGACTAGAATGGGAACAGAAAAGGACTAAGAATTTCAATATAGGACATTTCAGGGATAATTTTTAGTAGGAAGATGCTTTGAAATCTAGAATTTTACCTCAAAATTTAAATTGAGCATTTCATTCAGGCTGCTGTTTAGTAGACAAACTTTAAAAAAAAATCTATCTGGAATTATCTTTAGTAGCAAACATCCTATTTTCACATGTATTATAGGAGAATTGGGAAAATAGCCAGCACGAAATTCATAACGCTTAGATGCATTCATAATCAAGACTCCATGCTGACAGATAAAAATGAAAATAATTTAAGCATATAATTCCATTTTAATATAAGAAATTAACCCCTAAGGAATCCCATAGTGGAATTTATAACTCCATCTGATTTAGTAATATCTGCTTTTAATTTTCTTCATGAGCAGAAATTAATAGATTATATAATTCTATGCATCTCTGCAGGTGCCACACACCCAAATAAAAATAGATTAAGTATGGGAAGGGTGGGTTGGGGGTTAATCTTCCCCAACCAGGTGTCTGGTTCAGGGCCTACCTGAAGCTGGATGACATGAAATGCCTTCTTTATATCTAAAGGACAAGGACTTCACCACGATGGAAACTACAAAGGTAAAGATGTTGAAATCAAAGAGACAATGTAAATAAAGGAGTCAGATAACTAGGATGAAGGATGGAGAGACACGAAGGTACGCCTTGCATCGGGCAGCGGACTCAGGAGCCAGACTGCTGAGTTTGAGTCAGCAAGCCACTTACGGTCCTATGCCTCTGCTCAACCCCCTGAAAAACGCGATTAATAGAAAGCTCTACCTCCCAGAACTGATGTGAGAATTGAAATAATGTCTAGCACATATGAAATGCCATATAAGTGTTTAGTAAACAGATAAAACCTTTCGTGAGGCCATGAGTAACCTTGCCTACCTCCCAGGAGCGCACACCCTCTGCTTTTTTTTCTTTCAAATGCCAAGATTTCTCTTGCTTCAGAGCTTTCATCTCTTCTTTGGCTTTTCTGTCATTTTTTTTTTTTTCTATTTTTATCTCCTGAGGTCACCAGAAACTTCCTGAAGTGATAGCATTTTATATAATATCCAAATTATATAAATATGGAGGCACAATGGCTTCCATCTTAGCTATGTTTGAGGGGAGTACAGGGGGGCAGTCAACAAGGCAAGTGCTGTCCTTGAATGTCATTAGTATCAATGTCATAAAAATTTAGGCATCATAGAAGTCATACAGTCCTGGATCCAAGTTCTGCCCTTCCACTCATTGGCCAGGATATCCTGGGTCAGTCCTCTAATGCCCCACACAGCAGGGTTCTTGCTAAAGTACAATACAGGTTCTGCCCACCCTCCAAACTTGTTCAATATCATGAGGCAGTGAACGTGGAAGAGCTGCAAACACCAACAAGCATTTACAATTTGGTGGTGGTGTTATTTTTTTTATTAGATAAAGATAAGTTCAAGTATATAACCTCTCAATTAGCATAACCTTCATCTTGATAAATATGTTTCATTCTAGTTGGTTGATTAGTTTAGCTGCAGTCCTAGGTGAAAAATTATGTCAGGTGCTATGTTGTCATAGACCTGGACTCTGTCACACTAGACAGCTTAATAAAAACAGTTGTTAGGTAATACTCATATGATTGCAATGTGTTAGGTATGTTTCCTCATACCTGACACAGACACACACACACAAATGTACCTCAAGAAAAAAAATAAAGAAAGGAGGGAAGAAAAACACTAATATTCAAGGGCCTACTATGTGCCAGACACTTACAAAAAGAATCAAGTCCAGCACAGCTTTCACCACCCAAGAACCAGGGCCAGAGGTATGGCCGAACCTTCCCAAGGTCAAGGCAAGGTTACAGAAACTGTGGCCTATTTTAAATGTTTTACATTTAACAAATCATTGCCTTTCACAGGGAAAACAATCCTATGCCCTATCATTGTACTAGGCATGAGATGATTTTGTTTTTTTAAATATCAATTCAAAATACACGCCAGGGCATGTGGTCTGATAATGGGTCACACATATGAAGGTGTGCAGTGAGTAACTTTTCCTTTCAGTTCTGCCCGTCCTGGTACCTGCAGGTATAGCCTCACTGAGAGATAACGTCACAGGCCTAATTTGTGAATGTGAGCTTTGAGCCAGCAGTGCCTACTCGAGTGCCTCCACCCGGGATGATTGAGCCTGGTTCAAAGCAGGCTGTTTTGACCTAATACTTTGATGCAGCCGTTTGATGTCAAATCACTTTGTCAACATCTAAAATTACCATCTTCTCAAAAACATAACAGAAATACCACCTACCAGTGTTGGATTCAGATCTTATGGAGCCTACATCTTATGTTAGAAAGAAAAAAGTAAATTTGATATGAAAATAAGTATTTAACTAGAATGAGGAAAAAACACACAGCAAATTACAAATTTTAAAAAGCTGCAAAACCACAAACACCAAAGACCCAGAAAAATAACAATATTTATTAACTGCCTAGCAGAACTCTATAAAGAACTTTTTCCTATAATTTTTTACTATATACTTCTGATCATCCTTCATATGTCAATGATTTTATAATATTGGTCCTTAGAATAGAAAGATAACTTTATCTTTCTTTTAGCATCATTTATCAAACTTTGTTTTTAAGTATTGGTAGTTTAGAAAAGTTGCTGATAGTTGTTCATAGTTTTGCATTGCAATTCTGGAAATTACACGTGCATTTTTAGGATTGTTGTCAAATTTTGGAAAACTTCTACCAGATTTCTTGTGAGCTTTAAGGTTTCAAGGCATTTCAAGTTTTCTTGGGCAGTGGCCAGTCTTAACTCTTTGAATGAACAGAATTTAATAACTAGTCAATGAACTTGTTATAATGATATTTTATGTTTTATGTTATCATTGTTGATGTCAGTCTATTTTAAATCAGTTAGAAATGTAAATATTTTCCCAATATACCTGTGTAATTCAGTGATATGTTGGGATGCATAAAACATGTAACTTTACAAAGATACACCTTACTACAAAGTTTGTAGTACTGCTACATATATGTGTCCTCCAAACACAGTAATTCTGATAAATTCCCTGTTGAGAGATTTACAATATATTTCTAAATGTATCATGTACATTATCAAGTATATTTCTGGCAGCAAATAACTTCCATTTTGATGAGGCATTGATGAGAACTGAATGATTCTCTTACTATTTTGTATGCCTGATGACTGGAAGAATTTTCCACAGACTGGCTTCTGGCTCCATATCTTTCAAATCATGTTTCTCCTCTACCATGCACGTATTTTCAGTGGGAAGAGCTATAGGTCACTCACATGTAACCACGCGAGCTCTAGTCTTACACTTTTGTGTCATGTGTTGGTTAGTCAATGGGTGATAGGAGTGCACCTGGAAGCAATTTCTACACCACAGCTAGCTAAAGAGCTCCTCATGGATATGACTGCAAACAATGTAAATATACCCCTCTGCCCTACACAGAAATGGATCCCCAATCTACATCTCTGCACCCTGTTCTCCAAAAGGCCTGTGGCAACCCCAGTGTTACTTAACATCAAGGAGAATGTGTCAAGGGGAGGTGAGAGTGGACAGAGAAAGCAGCCTTCATTACCTGAAATTAAAATATTTTACTTTTATACATTTTATAAAAGCAAATGACTCTACATATGATTAGGGCCTTCCCGGGGCTTTTGAAAGGGCCCATGCAAGTGAGGGGCCTTGAAGTTTATGCTTCAACATTTTGCAACGAATCTGCCTTGGTCTCTGATTTGTACCCCATCCTTAACCTTAAACTTGGTCATTGAGAATTTTCCTCTTTTAAAGTTTTATTTCTATAGTATTTGAATACAGAATATGTTACTCTACATGAATAAAGTTTAGTTTTAAAATCAGAAAAACAGGGAGTTCCCTGGTGGTGTAGTGGCTTAAGGCTTCGGCGCTGGCGCTGTCAGTGCTGTGGCCTGGGTTCGATTCCCAGCCAGGGAGCTACCCACATACTAAAAAGCAAAATAAATAAATAAATAAATAAATAAAATCAGAAAAACAGCAGAGCTTTTTAAAGTTTCTTGAAACTGATAAAATTAGACCCTAAGTTTAATCATCTATTTCCCCAACCTCCGTTTTGAAGGAGTTTGATAATTAGTAAAATGTCTATATATAACGGACTACTGAGAAAGCTATTAGAAAGCTGAGTGTTTTCTGTGAAATCTGGAGAATATGAGATCCTATTGTTCCCACCTCCTTTTCTTGTTCCCACCTCCACCTTGCCTAGTGGATAATATATACCCGCTTGCAGGATTGTAGAATCAGCAAGACAACTTAAAGGTCTTCAGCCTATAGCTTTTCACATGAAATGACAGAATGAATACCTCAAGTAAATGAGCTTACACATCTATTTATTGATTAAAAGTAATGATAATGACAATTGACATTTGAGAGATAAATTCAAAATATTGAGATACAGATGATGCAAGTCGATTCTCAGAAAAACGAGCAGCCTCCTGATTTAGAACAAAGGGTGGCCCTTGCTTAGACTGGCAAGTGTGATAAGACTACGACTCCTCTTATGTGGTTTGCCAGCCACTTGGGCCATATTTCCATACCATCCCTCCCTCAGCCTTGACACTAACCCATCTCTGGTTTCATCTCAACCTTAATCCTATCCAAGGGAGAACAGTTTGGGATGAATATAAAGATAAGGTTAAAATCTGATTCATGTGTTACTCATAATTAAAATAGATATGCTTTCAGGGTTTGCTTTTTAGATTATATCAAAATATTTCCACCTCACTATCAATGAATCAAATAGCTACATCCAAATATCAAGAACCCTAGTGAATTAAATTATGAAGCAAAAGTCATAGAGGATTATGTATACTTTGGTTAAATTTTTAAGAAATAAATTTATCTCCATGTTATACAATATTTCTGGGTAGAATACCAGGATGCATACCTATAACTCTCCTTTATCATTTCTTAGACCTTATTTTATGGATGTGTCTCAATAGCTATTTTTAATAAAACTGCATTTTAAGGAGCTTAAAAAGTACACTCTCTTCTTCCGTTCCAATGTCATATTATAAAATAAAGCAGCAGCCCATAGTAACTATGCCATTCTGGGGTGATTTGGGACAGAAATGATCTTCCTAGGGAAGAGGAGCCCCAAAATACCAGGGGAGTATCCCCCAGTGAGAGAAAGCTATATCCCTGATTGGACCAAGGTTGGTGTCTAGGCATTTACGTATCATACATACCTGCATTTCAGGGTCCCTTTGCTAAGTCAGCACAGTGAAATTTGGTAAAATGAGTTCACAAATCTTCCATTGACATTTATTTCCTTAATGTGACCTTTACTGCAGTAGATGTGACCAAGACTAGGCATTCAATCAGTCAGTCAGTCATCCATCCATCCATCCATCGAAGAACGATGACTTTCTATGTACTACGAAATGAAGGTACTGTATTGAATGAAATAGGCATGGCTGTTGCCCTCATGGAGCTTACAACTCAGCAGAAAAAATAGATAGTAAACAAAATATTACTCAAAGAATTAATTAATAATAGAGAAGATTTTCCCCTGTTGCTAGAAATACTGGATTTGACTCTGAGTTGGAAAGGAGAAAATATGTTTGCCAAAATCTCTACATTCGTACCCTTTTACCAGGACCCCAAGGCAAGGCTGCTTCTACTCTAGACCCAACATTATAAGGAAGGAGCCCCCGCAATCAACCTGATAGGCTTGAATCACTGAGGTCACCCCAGAGATCATAAACCCACTCTGTGTGTTGGTGGTCACACAGGAGACATGTTATCAGAAGAGTGGAGATGAATAAGTTTACTGATAAGACCAGAACCAAAAGCCCTATGTCTACATCTTCATAGGTCATAATGATTTGGGGCTTATTCTAAGAGCAAGCAGAAAGCCAGTGTAATATTATAAGTAAGAGAGCAATGTGATTGGGTGTTTTTAAGTCACCCTGGCTGCATATACATAATGGTGTAGATGGAAACAAAAATAGAGGCAAAGAAAACAATTAGAGGTTATTTCAGGCAAGAGATGATGATGATGCCTTGTTTAGGGTGGTGGCTTTGGTGATGGAAAACAGTAAAGTCAAGAACTATCTAGTAGGTAAATTATCAGCAGGTGGCTGACTGTAAGAAGATAAGGAAAAGGAGAGGTCAAGATAACTCATAGATTTTCAACTAGAACAACTAGCTCAGCAATTCTTAACCTAGCTGCTTAATAAACTCTCCTGAAGACCCCTCATCCCCAAAATTCTAATTTAATTGGTTAAGCAGGGGCCCAGGCATGGGTATGTTTTCAATGCCTCCCAGATGTTTCAAATGTGAAGCCAGGTTAGAAAATCTCTGAATTAGGTGGACAAGAGTTACCAAGAGAGAAAACACCTGCCAGGGAGAGAGTTTGAGGAGAAAATTCAGTGAATTTCCATTCCATGTGGGTTTTGTCAGAGGAGCTGTATCAAGTTTAAAGTTGGACGTCCATGTCTGGATGATAGAGAAGATCTAAGTCAGAGACTAGTGAAGGTGATTGCCACATTGCAATAGAAGTTACGGCAGAATGTGCAGTTACCTAGGGAGAGAGTATAGTGAGGAAATAAGAGGGCCCTGAAAACCACCTTCATTCAAGATAGAGGGTGATGAGTCAGCAAAGGAGACTATGGAGTGCCGGTAAATTAGAAGGAAACCAGGAAAATGGGGTGTTGCCAAAGTCAACGCAAGGGTATGTTTCAAGAAGAGAGTGTGTAAGTGGGTTAAAAGCTGTGTTTAATTTTGTCAGGGACTGTAACTCCACCCTCCTTCCAACAGTCTAACCCCTAGGTTGGTTTCGGGCTCTACTGTAGTAAGTCTCTACTTTGACAAGATAGTTATTAGCAAGGAATTGTTATTTAAAGGTCAAATTGTAGGAGACCAGAAAGCCTTGTTTTTCAGAATTTAGAAAATAATTACAATCTCAGTTCAGTTACTACACATAAAATATACCATTCTCTGTACACATGCATTCATGACTTCTAGCACTTAGACATACATTGTGTTCGCCTATTTGCGGGTTTGAACTTGGCAAGTGTTGCAACTCTCTTAGGGTTCCATAACATTCTTTCTGTTGCCAAGCCTACCCTGGGCAAAACAAACAGAATGACTTTCAGAACTTGCCTGCTTTTTTGGCTCTTACCGTAATGTGATTTTTGTCACTATCATGGTGTCTACACCACCTAATTTTACTTTTTTACATGTGTGTCTCCTTCTAATATCCCTGAGGGCAGGTAATAGTCTTATATAACCTTGGATCCCCAGCACCTATCACAGTGCCTAGCACTTGGAGTCCACTGAGTCAATGTTTGCCGATGAATGGAAAGTTGCATGATTTTGCTATGAGTCCATGAGAACAGCCAATCTGGAAATTCCATCTGTAAGTATTCTTTCATCATAGACTGTAAAATACTATTTAAATAAAGGATGTGGTTTATCTATGTTTAAGCTTTAGGTCAATTTTCTATGGAGTTAGTAAAATCTCATTCCAATACAAATTTTTTAATCCCTTGCTGCCTTGGGTTTTCTGCCTATAAAATAAGAACAGCGATGCTGATTTCCCTGGGAGCTGCTGTGAAGATCGTCAAACTCGGAACTTTATTTGCCCATAAAAGGTACTCCTTGAGTTTGAGAACAAATTGATAATGATTTCTGTGTTGTTCTCTCTCTGAGTATATGTTGGTTCAGATACCACACAGGGGAAACAGGTAAGTTCTCCAGGTCTGTTTTCAACTGCTCCTGGGGCAGTCGCGAATGGCCAACCTTGTGACCAGTGAAGGATTCCATAGTAGGAGCTGAGTGAATCGTGTCATTCTCTGCCAGAGGGGTGAATTTTCTGGAAGACTCCAGCCTCTTCTGGCTTGGACACTTAACAAATGTATTGGTGGCCTTAGGACAGACTTAGGTCAACTGCTGTAGATGCAATAAAAACTGCCCTAAGGTCATATCAGACTTGGATGAGTTTACTCAGAGCTAATCTCCCGCTAGTTCAAGTCTGAAGTTCAGTTGATTTAAGGGTCTCTTGGTAAAAATTCTATCACAGAAGTAAGAGATTACCTTAACCAAAGGCAATCCTTCTGGCTGCAATTTAAATAATAAAATGCATTTTTATTTATTATAGGTCCACTTGACACATAGCACCCCCACTGACTGAGTGCTGATTATATGCCAGGTTTTGAGGTGACTTACAGTATTATATGTTCACATGGGTATCGTAACGATCTCCATCTTACACATGCAAAGAGTGAGGCTCAGAGATATTAAACAATCTACCCAGTGTCACACAGTTCACAGCAGGCAGAGACACCAGATGTAACTCTAATCTCTCTTGACCCTCAGCTCAGCTTCTTTCCTACTATTGCTTCATAGATACTTATCTTCTTTTTGCAGGTCTTTAATATACTTTTACTTAAAAGCTAAATTTCATCCTCAATTGGCTGGATATTTGCACTCCCACCACAAAGGACATACATATGGGTTTTCTTATCATATAAGATTATTTTGAGGCAATAACAGAAAACAAAATGAAATGAAAGTATAATATTTAGCAATCTGACCTTGGTGAATAATTTTGTTAAATTTAAATAGAAACCTGGACTTCCATTTTCCTTCCGTGGTTTTTATTACTGTGTTTGTTTCAGTTCATGAGTGACATTCATATCTGTGATCATCTTTCTTCCTTTACTTTTATGAAAGTCTTACTATCTGGTGTAAAGATAGTTTATTCAATAAATGGTGTTGAGAAAACTGGACAGATTCATGAAAAAGAAAATGAAAGTAGGCCACCTTCTTGCACCATACACAAGAATAAATTCAAACTGGATTAAAGACTTAAATGTAAGACCTAAAACCATAAAACTCCCAGAAGAAAACATAGGCAGTAAATTCTCTGACATTGCTCTTAGTAAATTTCTTCTGATATGTCACCTTTGGCAAGGGAAACAAAAGATAAAATAAACAAATGGGACTACATCAAACTAAAAAGATTTTGCACAACAAAGGAAACACCAACAAAACGAAAAACAGCCTACTGAATGGGCAAAGATATCCCTCAATGATATATCCAACAAGGAGTTAATATTCAGAATTTATAAAGAATTCAAACAGATTGACCTCAAAAAGTCTATCAATAAAAATGAATTAAAATAAAAAGAATTCACACAACTTAACCCCCCAAAATCTAACAATGCAATTTAAAAATGAGCAGAGAACCCAAATAGACATTTCTCCAAAAAGAATATACAGGTGGTCAATAGACATATGAAAAGATTGTCATTGTCACTAACCATCAGAGAAATGCAAATTAAAACCACAATGAGGTATCACCTCATACCTGTTAGAATGACCATTATCAATAAATCTACAAACAACTATTAGTGAGGATGTGATGAAAAGGGAACCCTGGTGCATTGTTGGTAGGATTGAAAATTGGTGCAGTCACTATGGAAAACAGTATGGAGGTTCCTCAAAAAATTAATAATAGAACTACCTTATGACCCAGAAATTCTACTTCTGGGTATTTATTCAAAGAAATCCAAAACACTAATTCAAAAAGATATATGCACCCCTATGTTCACTTTAGCACTATTTACAATAGCCAAGATATGGAAACAACCTAAGTACTCATCAATAGATGATAGGTAAAAAAATTGTGGTATACATATACAATGGAATATTACTCAGCCATAAAAAATAATGAAATCTTACCATTTGCTACAACATGGATGGATCTATAGGGCATTATGTTAAGTGAAATATGACAGAGAAAGACCATAGGATCTCACTTATATGTAGAATCTAATAAATGAAAAAACAAAAATAAGTCTCTTACTTTAGTTACTTTTTAATTTCTCTTTTCTATTTCTCACACCATATGCACATTATCTCATTAGCTTTATCAATAGTTTAACCCATTAAATTTAAAGTGAATAGCTGGTGCATTGACTATTTCATACGGTACTTTGCTCATGAGCAAATGACAGCAGTTTCTTGTAACTGCAAACAAATATGGCTTTCATGTGCTTTTAACATTATACCCAAGAAGATTTTTGCAGATTCTTAGATTTTCATCCACAAAGACCTAATAACTTCATGGGAGCAAGATAAAAATTAATAGAGATCATGTTGTGGTCCCTGGGAAAAGTTCCATTTTTTCCAAGAAATATTAGAAAGACCATACAGCCTACATAACAATGCAGGTCACTTTGATTTTTCTCTCAGTTGTCAACTCTAAATGATTGGTAGCAGCTACCTGAAATGCTGAGTAAAGCAAGATTCTGGGGCTATTTCCAGGCTTAGTGACAAGAATGCTGTAATCCATTTGTAATATCTCCCATGGACTGTGAGGACTTGTGACAAACCTGCACACATGCCAGGATTTGCCATCCTGAGAGAAGACAATGGCCCAGGTAACAACTCAAAGAAAAACTGAGCTCCAAATGAGCGGTCCATCATGTTTACAATGGCAAAAGCCCTCTTTCACAAAATATCCCCAAATAAAACTTTTGAATGACATCCAATTATTTAAAAAAGAAAAATAAAATGCAAAGAAATGGAGAGAAAAGCATATGGTTCAGGGAGGAGACAAACAGACCATCTTCCTGTGATGTTTTTACATGTGCAGAGACAAAGGGATGATGCCCAGTTAGTACGGAGGAACATCAGATCTGGCAAAACTTCCCTTGCTACAAACTTAGAGGGCAGCACAGTTGATGTGTTGAGTGGGTAGCCTAAATGAGGACATTTCAACAGAGAAATATGGAGGAACCATGCTGGCAGGGCTGACATTTAGCATATGAGCTGATCACACCAGCAAAATAGGTGTCCCAAGTGTCACGGATACCTGTATGGAGAGCTTGTCTTAGGATGTCCCTGAGCAGTGTTCCTGGTGAGACTTAGGATACTGTTAAGATCTTGTTATTGGTGTGGGCAACTCCTCCTAATACACTGTGTCTATCTCATAGGGTACATTTCTGTGCCTTGAAACATTCAGGGTGGAATGGTGGAAACCAGGCAGGTGTTGAATCACAGCTGCGAGTGGTGACTGTCATCACAGAGACAAATGAGATGCAATCGGAGGCAGGGAGGTCTGGGCAAGCCTTCTCCAAGGAGACATTAGAGCCATTACTGGGAAGAAAACCATGAGGAGGTCTGTCTGGTTTTGATAAGCAGAGGCATGGAAGCCACAGCACAATCAGCCAACGGCAACTAGTTTGAGGTCCCCGGAGGACAGAGTAAGAGAAGGCAGTGGGTGAAGGGTCCAGATCATGATGGGTCTCAAAGTCACTGAAGGTTTTTAAGCAGAGGTGTGGCATGAACATCTTTGTTGTTCCATGTTGTTGGCAGTATTATAAAGATTGGATTGGAAGTGAGAGAGAGAGAGAGAGAGAGAGAGAGATGCTCGTTAGGAAATCACTGCAGTATCCAGGTAAAAAATGATGAATACAGACAGATTCAAGAAATTCTAGGAATTAAAATAATCAGGATTTAAAGACTGATGAGAGGAAAGGTCAAGAGAGGAAGAAAAAAATCCACGTCAGGTAACTCCATAGTTTCTTGCCTGGGGAGATAATGGGGCCATTAATGGGCTGAAGAAGAGAGGAGGAGCGGTAGGTTTGGGTTTCTCTACATGCCTCCTCCAACACCAGGAATTAAATCAATAGTGGGAGCATGAGCTTTGAAGTAAGAAGCTAGGATTCAAGTCCACTACCTTCCCTCCCATTCTAGAGCCACATGATGCTGAACAAGCTAGTTGGCCTCTCTGAGCCTCAATTCCCTAATGGCACAACTGAGATAGTAATAGCATGCAGCTCATAAAGCTGAGGTTGAAGATTAAAGGAGAGCATATATGATATTTAGTACAGCTCCTGGTACATAGTTAAGAACTCAATAATGCTAGCTGTTCTTGAATCAGTAAATACATTGCTTTGTCCTTTTTATGAAGTAGGCAATAGGATAAATATCCTTTTCATTCTCTTAGTCACATAAAATTCACTTGCTATTTTTATTTCAGTAGTTCAAAGCAAATTTCTACTAGGGCATTTATGACCTAACACATAAAAGCTGCTCTTGAATTGGCCACTAATCTGAGGACTTACTATTGGCTTCTTGACCAGTAAGTCTCTATAGCCTCCTGGAAACATAACCCCAGGGAGCCCACACGTAATTGAGGATTAGGCTGTACACCTCGGATTGTGCTGGGATCAGTCCTAATCCAATCAGTACCATGACTTGACTTCATACTTCCCTTCATACTGCTCTTGTAAGCAATTCCTAACAATCACAAGCAATGGACAAAATTGTTTAGCTCACAAAGTAGACAGTAGTATCCATAGTGTCCAACACAGGACTTGGCACGCAGCAGGTAGTAAGCTTTGGTTGGATAAACACATGCACTCCCTGTACCACCTGAAATTCTTAGCCTAAGGAAGTAATACTTGTACCATGCTGAACCCTAAACCCTTCTTTCTTATGACCAAGCATGTTCACTAAGCAGGAATATTTTTAGCATGAATTGTCCTTTAAAGACCTTTCAAAGCATACATATGAAGTGTTTAATCTACCAATCATGAAGGGAAGACTATAAAATGAATGTGGATTAAGAGACCAATGTAGATATGGATAGCTTCCTTCAAGTGTACATTGATAAACTAAAATGTTTTTTTTACCATGTAGTAATTCTGTAGATTACCAAGCTTTCTCTCTCTGAATGTGAGTATGTCCACCCAGACAACTCAAGACAGTATGAATTAGTAAAAACTTATGGGTACTTGTGTTTTTCATACCCATTGGAAAGAACCTAATTTAAGGATCCATGATTTAATGAGCCTTTCAAAGCTGAAAACATATCCCACTGAGATTTAAAACAGAAAATAGATTTAAAATAGAAAAAATAAAACAAAGCTAGTTTTGTGTTTCATGGACACAGAAAGGTGCTAGAATTATTTACTGCTTTCTGGACTTTGCATTATGACCAAATTGATATTTTCCAGGTTTTTCATTAACTTAAAATGTTCTGAGGTAAACACATCATTTGCCGTGATTAAATCCAAGGTGTTTCCACAGTTTCCTTCTGAGCAGCTAAAAATTAAGCCTAGAGGTACGAGTTCTCGTTGACTCTGTTGTGAATGTTGCACGAGAGAAAATGCACAGATTTCAGCCAGCAGTGGGACTGAGATTCTAACAGCCACAGCAAGCAGAAATCGCATGGTGAAAATCTTCTAGTCCAGAACTTTCTCACTTCCAAAACCAGAATTTATTCCATTCTGTCTTAAAAATCCCCATAGGTTCCCCAAATTGTTAAAAGGCATGGAGTTGACTTGCCCACCCTCGCACCTACTGTATCAGCCCTCCATTAAAGGCTCTGAAGGGGCAAAACCTTCTACCACTTCACTGGATGGTTCTAGAGGCAGGCCCAAGTTAATAGATATACAACTCTCAGAATTTACTCCAATTTCAAATTTTCTTCCTAACCCTAATTAGACTGATTATATTAGTTTTATGTTAATAGCTAGTCTTTTAAAAACAGATGGAAGATTAAGGATGAATTAAAAAGCCAATTTAGTATAATTGTTGCTTCTCCCTCTTTACATCCTGCCCCTCAGTCTTGGAGACAGTGCCATCTCTAGGATGGCATTCCACTGGGGACATAAAACCCACCTGATGGAGAGACTGTCATAGAACTGGCCCTTACTTGCCACCAATGTTAGAGTTGCAGTTGGTCACCCAGCAGAGCTCTGAGTAGATTGTCAGGGGATAGTAGTGAAGAATACTCAACAGGAGAACACAGAACAATTTTTTTAAAATCCTTTTTCTGCATCCTGGTCTCTGATTTAGCTAAATTTTCAATGCTCACTTCTTGATCCATCCAAGATGGAGTCACAAGCCAAGGTATTCACTTACAACTTGTAAACACATCCCCTGTTCACTAATCTTATAACCACATTTCCTCACCCTTACATTCACCCAGGATGAGGCTAGACCTTCACAATGCTTGTCCAGAACGGGACATTGCTCTGACATTACAAGCTGTTAGTGTATAACATTATCTGGTTCATACATACAGATACAACCTCTTATCATTTTAATTAATAAAAAAATAAATAACATAAAAAATAACATGAATACAGGATGCAATAGAAGTAGGGAGACATGTCAGGGAAAATGGGTGTTTTTAAGATCATTTCATCTTCTAATATACCTCACAGGAACCTCCACTGTACAAACAGGCAATTGTTAAATAGTTCTGAAAACTGAGCTGAAATTATCTTCCTCAGGATTTTCAACTTCTGCCCCTAATTCTATTCGCTGGAACAAATTATGATACCCTTCATATATGGAGATCTTTTTCTAAGAAAAGTTTAATTCCTTGCTTGGCAAATGTACCAGTTCTTTTAAAAAGTAAAGCTTGAAATTTTAAATTAAAGTTATTTGGCAAACTATCACTCAATTCATCAAAAATCTTGAGTACTTACCAAATTCCAGGTACTGCACTTGACATTGGGAACAACCAGCAGTAATTAATCAACTTAGTCCCGAGAGATTGTTTTCAACTGGTTCTGTTCTTCTTGTAATGCCTCTCCTAAAGAGAAAAATCAATTAAAAACTAAATGATTCATCAAAATAATGTAATTGGTGCTAGTTACAAGTGTACCTGGAGGAAGAATGGGATGAGGTACAAGGCAGGAAGTAATAATACACTTTGGGCTCACGGCAACCCCAGGTGCTTCGTATTTATTATTTCATTTTATTCTTATCACAACTCTGTAAGGTGGGTTTTACTCTCAATCTCCCCTCCCCCAAAAAAAGGGAAAAAAAAGGAAACTGGGGTTTTTAAGAGGCTACTTAAGTTGCCCAAAATTATATACTCTCTGTGGCAGAGCCAGGACCCACACCCAACTCCAGCTCTAAACTGTAAGCTCCTTAAGCTGTGTGACACTCATTACTTACAGAGAAATCAGTACAGGAGCATTAGCACTTACCTTAGGATTTGATACTGTACATAGATGGCTAACACTCTGCCCCATTTTGTTATTTGTTTTAGGTATAGACCAATCAAAGAATATAATTATTTTTAACTTTAGAACATTATTGAGTCATTGAATTGCAATATAATTGTGTACAATTTGCATTGCCATACATCTTTTTCTTGGGTGTTTCCAAATTGATAAGTTACCAAACTCTTATAGAATGAGAATTACTAATAAAAAATTTAAGAGAATATACCATAAAAGAGAACTTTGGGGAGAGAAAAATCATTTGGTTATCTATTTTTCAGGATATTTTAAAGCTATAAAAATCCATGAGTGTTGAGGTGGAGGTGTGAAAGTATATTTCGGGGGAAGCGAGTTTCCTCTGCATATCTCATTTTTGATATCACAACTCTCTTACGGTAAAATCGAGCTCAGAGAATCCTGGTGGGTCTTATCGGGGTCATTCAATTTAACTCTAACTGGGACTCTACTTGACCTTCCTGTTCCTTAACTAACTGACCACCTCTCACCAAGAGATGGATTAAGTTATATCACTCGGCCACTCATTTTTCTGCTGTATCCATTTCTGCCAGTCTAAAAACAACCACAGCGTTGGTGTTCAAGACTCTCCTTATATTTTCAAGTGATGGGAGACAGATCCAGCCAGTTTCTAGGCCAGGCACTTGAATTTTAAAATAAAAGAGTAAATGACAGAGAAATGTGGTTTTCCTCAGCATGCCATGCCATCTGTGACATTTGCCATGCAAAACTGCACATTCCTCGTGGAGGGCAAAGTTGCTCACAATTGTTCTGACTTCAAATTTATTTCCGATATGGGTGCCTGCAATTAACCTCATTTATTGACTTTACGCTTGGGAGGTGTGGAGAAAAGCTCAATGGTGCTCTTAACGGCATCCCCCATAGCTAACCAACAGCCAAGATGCTTGCGTACGTGTGTTTTCAACTTCCCTACAACAGTAGAAAACATGAATGGGCCCTTTGTGTTAGAATCTCTTTTAAAGTCTCTAAAAGTTCACTATGAAATTAAAGGAAAAGAGTTCAACTTACAGTTCTTTGCATCCGACCAGGCAGCACATCTGTCTCATTTTATCTTGGCGCTTAGAGGTCACGTCACGAAGTGGCATGAGCAAAACCCAAACGGAGCGCATATGAGTGTTAAATATGAGGCACAGCCCTGGTTCCCTGCAAGGTCTGTCCTGGAGTGCTCCTGAAAGCATGCTATGAAACAGTGTCACCCAGCATCACTGGGCTCCAGCCCACCAGTGCCAGCACCTCACCCACCCACAGACCCCACCCACCAATAATGGTTGCTCTTGGAGGCTTTTTGTAGAAGCCACCATCCTCCGGGTCTGTGCATTCTTACTTTCCTAACTCAGCCTTAGCTTGCTACCTCAAAAGTCCCAGTTCCTTTCTTGCCCACAAAATAGCTGTAACAACTTGATACAGTGCAAAGGAAATGATATTTGGTGGGTAACAGAGAATGCCTCGGTGTGTGCTGGGGATGGAAGGTGTTGGCTTACTGCAAAGTCTTCACACATTTGTGCTGCTATCCAGGCCTTCAGCATAAAAAGAGAATGTGTAACAGTGAAAAAGAATTTGCTCACTAATAATCTGTTATATCTGATTTACAAATAATTTTCAGATATCATGTATTTATCAGCATGCTTTTGGTTAAAAAAGAAACCAACTCAAGCTAAATGAAGCCAATAACAATAATAATTGACCGTGTGGAGACCAGGGTTTCTCCTTGCCTAAGGGCGGTAATGCAGCTGAGCCTCAAGAATGAGGAAGCAGAACGCACTGGTCCAGGAAACTCCTCAAATCTTTTTCTTTTTGTCTTTATTTTATTCTCTTTAGCTGCAGAGCTGCTATCTCTCTGATTCAACTGCCTAGTGGAAAAAAATTGTCACTAAACAAACTTGAGTTTGCCTCTTGTCCAATTAAAAGGCCAAAGGAAAGTGGAATTTTTTAGCCTTAATTTCAAGAGTTTAAAGAGCCTCCCTCTGTGGTCAGGTGCCCAGACGTCTTTTGTGATGAGGTTGGGTCAGAGTGCTCAATCAAGTACGGGTGACAGGAGACCAGCCATTGTAATCGTGCAGATGGGGGTGGGCTGGGCAGTTAAGTTACCCCAAAAGTGAGGGTCCAGGACCAGTAACCCAATGGATACTAATATACTAAAATGGATATTATTTATTTGATGATCTGCCCTACCCACTGAAGTTGTTTTTATCATCATCATCATCATCATCATCCTCATTTGACCAATGAGAAAACGGAATTTCAGAGATTATGTAGGTAGCAAACATAAAATTGAAAGAAGAATCAAGGTTTTCTCATTCATTCATGGACCCTTATGAGAAAAATAACCTTAATTTAAGAGAAACTTAAGAGAAAATAAAAGTTACACAGGCACCCATCCTCTCCCTCCAGAAGATTTTACATTTAACTGGAGATACAAAACACAATCATGAAAATAGTTTAACAGCATTTTGAAATCAACATATAATGTACAAAGCAACATGTAAATATTTCAAACTATTGAAAATAAACTTTGGATCCATATTTGGGAGGAACATAGAAAGAGGGAGCATGGAGAGGAGGACACTTCAGGCATAAGAAATGGAAGAAGTCACACATTACCAACAGCAATGTCCATATTGTCACGGAAAATTTGACTCACTCATCATCCTACTATTTGCAGAGAGGCGAGATTTGTATTTTCAAAGAAGCAGAGGCAGATGAACGTAGAACAGAGAGCCCTCAATTTCCACATTTCTAAGCATTTGCAGAGCCCCACCTC
Organism: Lyroderma lyra; assembly: GCA_004026885.1. Taxonomy (NCBI): domain Eukaryota; kingdom Metazoa; phylum Chordata; class Mammalia; order Chiroptera; family Megadermatidae; genus Lyroderma; species Lyroderma lyra. Next base: position 36,462 of record PVJL010007049.1, on the reverse strand, counting down.
CAGCCCACCACTCTCCTTGTCAAGCATAGCCCATCACTTAGAACTAGCCTGTTTCCTGAGGCAGTTACCACACAGTGTGCTATTTAATCTCTAGTTCAATAGGATTGAAGCAGAAATCATTCTCAGATCATCCTCTGAATAGGTTTAATTTGTTTTCATATTACTGCCCTTAAAACTAAGAGTGCTTACATTAAGAATTAGTTCTTCACAAATTTTCCTGATCCATTTCCAATGTCATTTTTAGTAGCCTGACTTCAGAAATGACACCCAGATCTGAAAAGGTAAAGCGCTCAGTTATAACAGCACAGCTGAACCATCAGCAATTGGCTCTGTGGTCTCATCCCACAGTGTGGTCCAATAGTCCCAACAAAAGCTCTTGAGATGGGAAGTCATAGACTCCACTAAGCTTCAGACTCAGAGTTTTCACAGTCATCTAGTGACTGGAGGAATCCTCTAACCTTCTGAGGCTCTTAGCTTCTTCACTCTGTTGTCAACAAATACCTTTTGAGTTCCAGCTATGTGCCAGGCCCTGTTCTAGGCTCAGGGGGTATGGCAGAAACGAAAGAAACAAAATTCCTCGTACACATACAGCTTGCAGACTATTGGCTGCAGATAGAAAATAAATATAAAAAATAGATAAAATATTATGGGAGCACTATGGAAAAAAAGTAAAGCAGGATGTCCAATCTTTTGGCTTTCCCAGAAGAAGAATAATTGTCTTGGGCCACACATAAAATACACTAGCAGTAATGATAGCTGATGAGATGAAGAAAAAAAAAAGTTCTGTGCATTATTTTCGTAATGTTTTAAGAAAGTTTATGCATTTGTGTTGGGTCGCATTCAAAGCCATCCTGGCTGCATGTGGTCTGCAGGCCACAGGTTGGACAAGCTGAAATAAAGCAAAGAAATGGGGAGCAGGCAGTAGAAGACAGTGGTTATAATTTAAAATAACATAGTAAGGGTAGGACTCAGTGCCTAAGTGATAATTGAAGGAGGTAAGTGATGCAGCCAGCCAAATGTCCAGGGGAAGGGCATTTCAGACAGAGAAACCACCAATACAGAGGTCCTGAGTGGGGAGCACACCTAGCATGATTGAAAGACAGGAGAGAGGCTGCTAGAGAGAGAGGGAGAGGAGGAGAGTTAACAGAAAATGTGGGTGGAGGGCCATAGAGGAGCAGATGGTACAGAACCTTGTAAGGACTTTGCCTTTCTTTTGAGTGAAATGAAGTCCATCAAAGGGATTAGAACAGTGTGATCTGATCTAAAACTAGAGTTGAACAGGGGCACACTAACTGATATACATGGATTAGACTTCAAGGTAGAAAGAGTAGAGACAGGAGGATGAGTTAAGAGTAGAGTGATTTGCCCAGAACAATCTTGGGCAATGTGTCTCAATATAATTATTAATGTCCCTCTGTATGTAGTCTTCAAAGTGTCCCAGTTCAGATGATAAATCCTGTTATTACCCTAATTAAGAGACCATACTATTATAATCATCCAGATGAGAGATGAAGGTGGTATGAGACAGGTTAATAGCAATGAAGAAGAAATGACCTGATTCAAATGTATTTTAAAGATGAAGTCCTCAGGATTTCCTGGTGGATTAGGTGTAGACCATCAGGAAAAGACTGGAGTCAAAGATTTTGAGGATCAAGCAACTAGAAGGACAGAGGTGGGTTTTGAGGAGAAGACATCTAAGTTGGGGCATGTTCATTTTGAGCTATCTATAGATATCCAAGAAAGGTTTTAATTAGGTAGTTGGAAATATGTCTGGCGTTCAGGAGAGAGTTTTGGGCTGGAAATATAAACTTGGGAATCAATAGCAGGTAGAAGCAATTGAAAACCATAAGATTGGAACGAATCATCAAAGATGTGACTGTAGGGAGAGAAACAGTCCAAGGACAGAGTCCTGAGGAACTCTGGTGGTAGAGAAAGAGGAGGATCCAGCAAAGAAATTGAGAAGTGGCCAGGGAAGTAGGAGGGAAACCAGGCATTTCTTCATCTTTACAATGAATTTGTTATACACTGCACCCACGATTTTTCCCTAACTATGACCAAGGGATACACCAGGGTCTGCTACATTAACAGGAGGACAGGAAGGAGCCGACAGTAGGGGCAGATTTTAGTCTCCCTGTCCCTACCTCAGTCAGAGCTGCTCTGGGTTTTCTTGCTCCAAACGAGAAGCTGCTGTGTGAGATTTCCTTTATTAAAATGGAAACATGACTCTGGATAGTCTTTAAGGTCTGTGGTCCCTTCTGGCTCTAAAATGTATTTGATTCTATCCAATTCTGACAAAGACAGAATTTTCTAGTGTCTAAAGCTAGAGATAGGTATCACGGCCATCTGATCGAGATGGGACATTTGAGTTGTTTCTCTTCTCTGAGATTATACCTTTGTGATAAGAATTAAGTCATTTGAAAATAGGAAGAGAAAAATAACAACTGGCTTTGAGGAGTGGGAAGTCTGGAGTTTTAACTATGAATCCAGGAAATGTTTTATGAAACAGCTAAGGCCATTACCGACTTAGACTAGAGAATAAGTCTGCTCTGAACCCCACTAACATCATGTGTATTCCATTTATCTAAGAAAGCCACAGAAGCACATTCCAAGAACATTTCTTGCTGTTTGACACTGAGAAAGTAAAAGCAACACAGGCTTTTACCCACAAGTATTATTAATCATAATAAATAATAGTCACTGTTTCTTGGCATTAGATGTGTGCCAGAAACCGGACTAAGGTCTTTAGGAGTATTCATTCACTAAACTCTCACAACAATCTCAAGGCAGGTACTCAATGTGTATTTGTTGAAAGAATATCATGACTGAGGTTAAGCACAATTAACTTGACCAGAATAATCTAGTTGAATAAGTCGTCGATCTGGGATTCAGGTCTGGGCCTCTCTGACTCCAACACCAGTATTCTTAATCACTCTACTTTCATTAGTTCATGAGATCTTAATCATGAAGGCAGTAGATACTGTGGTATAACCCACCCAGCCCCCACGTTGTTCCCCTGGCTGCCAGGAGCATAGGCTATTCATGGCTCACAGCTGAGTGTCTCCTTAGATAGTCCCCACTGCCAAAGGGATCTGCCAGAAGTTACTTCCCCTCCTCAGGGAAACCTCTGACCAGTAACCGATAGACACAAGGACACAAAAGCTCACCCACTTTTGTCAGTTCAACGACACCTCTGACGGGCCATCTACTTCCAAAGTTCCCAAACCAGCTTCTCACTCTGCCCAATTCTACTTTCCTAATTCTCTCCCGGGACCACTCCCACTCAATTTCCCCACACACAAATCTGTCTCGGAGTCTGCATCTTGAGAACCCAGTGAAGACTCTGACATCAGTAAAACTCTGCTGCAGCCACATGTTCTATTCATTTAATAACCAGCAAGTGTGTACTGAGCTGTAGGAACATATGTGATTTCTGCTTTTGAGTATTTTGCCTGTTCAAAACATATGTGCATTTTCTCTTGGGTTGTCTCATTTTAAAATTTACGGCAGTTATTTTACATGTTCTGGATATGAATCTTGTATTAGTTATGTGCATTGCATATCTATTCATCCTGTCTGTGCCTTGTCTTGTAACTCCATGTATCTTTTGTTATGCAGAAGACTTTATTTTATGGACTGTCAAATGGATGGATCTCTTATAGGTCTTTTTCATGCTTATACTTCATGTGTCTTGTCCAGCAAACCCTTCTCTACTGAAAACGAGAGAAATGCAAATTAAAGCAACAATCAGATCTACTTTCACACTGCTCATATTGGCAAATTTAAGAAGTTGACAATCGCAAGGGCACATGAGAGTGTAGAAAAGCAGAAACCCTCCTACCCTGCCGGTAGGATGTAAATGGGTGTGACTTGCAGAGCATTTTTATGAAGTCTAATGGAGCTAAAGATCACACTGCCAATACTGAAATTCCACTTTTAGGTATAAATCCTAGGGGAACTCTCACATTTAGGTGTAAGGAGCCACAGGATTTTGGAAGAGCAAAAAATTGGAAACAACATAAATATCCATTGATAGGAAACAGGTAAATAAATTGTGGACTATTCGTACAGTGAAATAATTTATAGTCATTAAATAAAATAAACATGGATAAAGCTGTGAAAGAACATGCATAGCAAAACAATTGCTAAATCATAATTTTTATATGAAGTTTATAAACCGGAAATGTAATTTGGTATATTTTGGGGTATATAAATATGTAGCATAAACATATGTATGGTAATATAAACACTGCGTTCACAATAATAGTTTTCTCTGGGAGAAAAAGGGGCAGGAATGAGAATGAAATCGGGTACCTGGGAGCCTCTATTGTATCAGTGAAGTTTTGTTTCTTAAATTAAAAAAAGAAAAATCTGAAGCAAATAAAGCATGATGTGGGGGTTTGACAAAGCTTCATGTAGATGCAGTGTGTGCTGTTCATCATAATATTACCAAATCTCGCCTGTCTGAAATATCATATATAGGCTGACCGTATGTACTGTTTTTAAAAGGGACAGAATCGGGGTTTTGTTTTTTTTTTATTTTTCTGCCTCATTTCAAACGGTACATATGGTCAGCCTAGTCTCACTGGGCAGAATTCAAGGTGTCAGTAGGCTGGCTATATGCACTGTTTGAAACGGGACAGGAAAAAAAAAAAACACAATACTGTCCCATTTAAAATGATACATATGCTAAGCCTAAATAATAAAAAATAGCCATTAAAAGCAGAAAGAGGGGAAAACATATCTTTACTATAGTTAAAAATTCATGATAGGCTTCCTGGTATTATTTTAGAGAGATTTTTGAAGGATCACAATGGTTAGATAGGAGATACAGAATATATATAGGGAGCATATATATGGAAGCATAAAACATTAAAGAGGTAGCTAAGGAAATTGTATGAAATTCGCTCAGCAAGTGAAACTTCTTTAAGGCTCTTGAGCAGGGGAGTAATAGGAATGCTTCTGTCCTTTGGGAAGATGAATCCGGCCGGGTGGTGTCGGGTGGCTGAAACATGGGGCCAGAGGAAGTGGGGAGTTGCAAGGTCCTTCTGGTGAGCATCCATGAAGCCTTCAGGACGCAGCAGCGATGAGAAGGGATGCAAGCAAGAGGCTGTGCGCGGGGATATTCCACCTCATATTTAGAATTAATTGATTCATTTTAAGTCAAGTAAATGAAGGCAGAAGAAGGGAGGAAAATGTCAAGACAGTTCTGAATATAGCTGTCTGGATAATTAAAGAAGCTTGTGTGATTAGTCAAAGCAGAGATCTCAAAAATAAGAAGTGGGTGTGGGAGATTCTGGTTTTGATTCTGGTTTAAATATGGAAACTTTAGGAGAGAATACAATATGGCAGTTGAAGGTGGGAGCCTAGAATTTGGTTAGAAAGGTGGTTTGGGCAGTCAACTGCAGAGAGGTGAGAGGTGAAGACCTGAGAATGCTGATAAGAGCTTAAAAGAAAGTGGAAGAGAAGAAAGAGACTTGGGGACTACCATGTACTGCTTTAAGCGCCTCCTTCCCTTTGGCCCTGCACAGCAGGCCTGTCCCTAACATCTTCTGGCCAGGGCAAGAAGATAAACGGGGGCCTCAGACACTGAAAACAAATGGAGGCCTGTTTTCTCTGTTCCTTTCACCAGCTTCATCCTGCATCAGGAAGGCCTAGGGTGCATGTTTGCAGACACCCCATTCCTCATGTTTAATGCCATTCACACACACACACACACACACACACACACACACACACACACACCAGCCACTTCTCAGGAGCTAGAGGAAGAACAAAGCCTTCACAGGCCCTGAGCTAAGGATTAGGATCATTTGGCCAGGAATTCTCTAGTTCTGGGTACCCAGATTATGGAGGCACTGGGGGTGAGCTCTGGGGGAATCCTCATTAATCCCCAAAATATCCTGCCCATTAACCAATGGTAAAGCAGAGAAGGGTCTGAGCAGCACCCTCTAACACAGAGGGTCTAGAACAGGGGCCTACTTGCCCAAGTGTAAGAGTGGTTCTGCTCCTTCACCAGGGCCATGCTAAATTCAACTGTTTCTAAGCAGCATCTCATGACATTTTCAACCTCTCCATTCCCACTTGAGTCGCCAGGAACATGGGGTGGAGCTCTGGCGGAGACTAGAAAAAGAGTAGAGATTCCAGAGCACCAGTAACACATTAACTCCCTATACTTTTCTATCAGCAAAGGAGAATGAATATCTGTTGATCATTCACTCAGTAACTGTCTGGACTTGCAAGGCAAAGAGACTCACCTCCTCTCAGAGCTACTGCTAGGCCCAGGCCAGTTCCCTCAGGCTTCCATGGGAAGCCCCAACCTCCCCTAAGTCAGCAACTTACTGGACTTGGATATAAACCTACACATAACCAGCTCGAGGTCTCAGAGCTAGCCAGGTTAACGTGAGCAACAAAAGCAACGAGAGTATTTCGTAAACTTAAAACCTGGGACAAGTAATAATAATAATAATAGTACTTATTATTGGTTGAATAAGCTGTTTAGACTTTAGCAAGAAAAATGCACCTCAAAGGGGAACTTAACAACATTTTCTATCCCATCACATGTCTTCCTAAAAGAATAAAACTGTTGGCCTCAAAAAAATATGTAAAAACATAAAACTACACTAAGCTTTTTTCCAAGAGTTATTTGGAGCCCAAAATACTCAAATTTTAATCATTCTGTGCTGATGAAATACTTTCTCCTGTCGTCTTTCAAGTTTGGACTGCAATAGTAAGATACAGTATCTTACATTTTGAAGCTATGAGAAATGTGTTGGCAAAGACTCTTTAATGCAGATTAGACCACAACATAAATCAGGGCTGGTTAAGCACACAAGAAACAGAGATGGCAGTACAAGTAATTTTACAATTTTGCTATACACAGTAGTAAGAAAAACAGGAAGTAGGTGTTTATTAGCAGTTCCAAATACACCAGCCAAAATACAACTCCCCGTGGAGTCTGAGTTATTCAAAATATAGCAAAGAACAGAATTCCTAAGATTATAAAAGGGTAATTAATCACAAGCAGTGTTCACAGACCAGTGATTTGGAAACTACCTTCTTATTGAAGATCTGGATCAAGAAAAAACTTCAAAGCAAAATTAATTGATCTCAGATTCACTGCATCTGGTCAATAAACCCTCCCAAAACAATGTCACTTTAAACCCACTCAAAAATCTATCGTTTTTATTTAACAATTCTATATACAGCACATTAAAAAGGCATTTTTCACCTAACTGGGTTAGATCATTGCCTACCAACATAAGCTGCTTGCACTAAGAATGCCACCTCTTACAGATACTCTGTAAATTGTATGCAAAGGTCAGGCATGTTGTTTAGGCTTGTTTCATAGAAACACAGGCTCACCATTAAGCACAATTCACAAACCAAGAGGACCTACTTACTTGGGTACATAACATAACCTGTGTCTTTCAAAATCTTGTCTTTGATTGAGTGAACTCTTTAAATATATGTCCCAACCATTTCTGAATTAGGACAAAGGGCTCATCATTTTAGTAGCAGTGATTCAAAAATGTATATTTCAAATACATGAAATGTGAATATACTTTAGTTTTTGCAAGAGTAATAGACTAGGTTTAAATGCACATTCTGATCTGATTTGAAGAATTAGATGATCAAGAGTCTTAGAAACTTCTAGCAATAGTGATGACTTGTGAGAGTGATCATGTTAATTCTGGAGCTCAGTTTCTTCCCTATAAACCAAGGATATTTGATGTTTGGCTCAGCTATCCCAAAAACTCACTGGGATGAATGGCAAGGACTTAATTATTTGTGAAGCACTGTTAGGTCCTCGGATGCAAGCCACTTTAAAAATGCAAAGAATCAATGAATCAAACAATTTGTCTTGGTCCTGGCAATGGAAGAGATTAAGTAAAGAAACCTTGTGCATTCTAAATTGGAATGGTCTACATTGTACTGGGGTGTCCATCCTTTCGGCTTCCCTGGGCCACACTGGAAGAATTGTCTTGGGCCACACATAAAATCACTTACACTAACGATAGCTGATGAGCTTTTGAAAAATGTCGCAAAAAAAAATCTCATAAAGATTTAAGAAAGTTTACGAATTTGCTTTGGGCTACATTCAAAGCTGTCCTGGGCCACATGCAGCCCGCGGGCCACGGATTGGACAAGGTTGCTATACATGCATCATACATCAGTCCAAGTGTTCTTATGAGTTTAGATTTACATAGAAGGGGAAGGAAAAAGAGCCCCTTGAAAACAACTCTATCAAGTGAGAAATCAGCAATAGGCTAATTCGACACAAATTGGCTCTTGTGATCCAGTGTGAATGAGACCATCACACTTCTTCCCTGATTTTTGAAGTCCAGCTTAACAGAAAGCCAGGCTACCAGCCTGTTATCAGTTGGGCTTCACTGACCATGTGGTTGTCCAGTCTTAATTAGCAAAAGAGAGAGAGGAAAGATATAGGGGACGAGAGAAAAGGGGAGAGCGGAGGAAAGGGAGAGAAGGAGGGACGAACATGTTGGCATAATTCTCCCGCCTCTGCTCAGTGTGTCAGGATGACTCTATGTTCACACATATTATTACCTCTTCCAGGGTAAATAGGAAGGTAGGCAGCGTCCCATGTGACTCAGTTCTGGACAACGAAATGTGACTGAAGCAAAGATTGCCATTCGTAGGCCCAGCTGTAAGACTGACCAATTAATTCTCTCTGTTAATCTCCACCGAAAACCCCAAGGCAACCTGAGGGGACAGCAGAGGCCCTAAAGGGGAGGAGAAGGATCCCAGAATCTATGCTTGGAGGAGCCACCCTCCGAGCACCCAGTGGACTTGGGTTGTGCCAAAAAAAGACGAACTTTTACTGTGTTAAGCCACTGTGGTTTGAGGTTTATTTGTTACAGCATTGGGTAGCCTCCCTTATCTAATACAGACTAGTAAAGACAAACTCATTACAATCAGTTCTCGGTGGCCAATCAGCTCTCGGCTCCGAGGCATCTGGGTAAGTTGAAAACAAGCCTGTCTTCCTCCCTCCCTTGTTTTTCTGGCAGCCAGAGCTTCCTGCTGACCAGCTCAACTGGCCATGGCAGCCCGAGCCAGAGCCTCCTCCTGGAACTTCTGAAATAAAGAAGGTTGCAGATGTTCTCTGCAGGTCACACCCTGGAAATTCACTTCATACTGACGGGAGTGAAAAGTCCATTTTCTCTTATTCCCAGAGTGATATCAGGCCTCATTCCTCCACCCCTCCCCACAACTTGTAATGAAATGCATTTGGGTCAGGTACGGCCGCTTGTTGTGGTCATTATCAGAGCATGGCCGCACTCGTACTCCCATTCATCACCAGGCAGAGAGGCCCATCGCGCACAAGTATTTTAAAGTTGTTTCATGAATGTGGATGAATTGGGCACAGGCAGTAAGCGTGAGGGCATTTCTAGAACTAAGTGGAAGGGCCCCAGGTACCTGTTCTGAGAAGGCAATGGAAGGCCAAAGAGAGTCCCTAACACTGAGAGAGGTAGAGAGCACCTGACAAGTGTGGCTAGAACCTCACCATCTCTAGCATATTCTCTAAGTTATACAAGCCAAGAGTTAATAAATATGGACTGAAAAGAACTTCTTCAAAATTATTGTCTTCACATTGTTTTCCCCAATATGGTTTGTTCTCATCATGCTAGAGCTGTAAATTAGCACACTTGGGTTGCATCTGGCCCACAGCTATGCTTGTTTGGGCCTCGCACTGGTTTAAAAATAGTGATAGCACCATTTTTAAATGAGATTTTAAAAAAAGAAGAGATTTCACACAGGAGTCTAGATTCCTGGCTCCTCTTGACAAATCAGACCGTTGAGCAATATCGGACCCATGTTTCCCCCACGGCAGCCCTAAGCTGAGGCTTCCCATGAAGTGGGCCCACACTGTCCACTCGGCCCGGCTTGAGCACCGCACACTACACTGGCCACTCGGCTCTTTTGTGTTTCCTGCTTGCCCTGCAAGGCATTTGGCTTAGTCTTTAGACAATGTTTTTATTAATTTTATACAACGTATTTTTTTCATAGCTTGCTATGTACTCCGAACACTGTTTGCAGGTGCATCTGGAAGAATAGGGCATGGGCAGGAAAGGGTGTTCTTTTATGTGTGGCCTCTTCCCTTCTTTCTGCTGGGATGGAGCAGGGAAAGGGAAGAAAGCAGGTGGCCCCCCACCACTGGCACTGGGTGACTCAGGTGGCACTGGGAGTCACCAGTGAAGGGTTCTTCTCAAGGGGAAGGGTATTGAATTTGTGGCCTGGACTTACCCTCCTTGCAAGATGCATGGGAGGCCCCTCCTGTGCTTCCTCTGTGGCTGCCACAATTCCTTGTTACCTCGGCAGGTTTTTGCGTGGGGAGGTAACTCTCTGAAGGAGAGCAAGCCTTGGCTCCCCTGCTGTTCCCCACGCTAGGGTGTCGTTAAACAAATCCTGTATGATAGGATGTCTCAAGGTGGATTCGTGGATCTGGATTGACCTTTCTGCTACTGATTAACACAGTCCCTGGATTTCTTTTTGGCCTGTTCTTGGTTACTACTTTATGCATTACTTTCTTTCATTTTCTTCTCTTTTATTTTTCCTTCTCTTCCTTTTTCTCCTCGGGCTCCTCTTCATTATTATTATGATTACGTGGTCTTCAGCATCTGCATATAGGATTTCAGAGTGGGAGAGCTCTTATTTGTTACTGATAACTGTTTCAATGTTAAACACAGCAACTTCAGGAAGGGAGGAATTATGTCTGCCTGGCCCCATCCGGCCTAACCCAAATAGGTGCTAAATAAATATCTGCTGTAGAGATAAATGAAAAACATGAAGACTTAGTGGCATGTTATTGTGAGAAAGGTACACTTCTCATTAATATGTGGGGATGTATGGGAGCATTTCTTCTTCTCCCTGTAAATTCTAAAATATAAGCACTTGGAGATGTCACCAACCCTAGGACGCTGCCAGCAGGCTCGAAATGTATGGTCTCTTTTTGCCCCTACCATTGCCAAAATGTCAGTATGAAATCCCCTCACATCTGGTGTTATACCTGAGCTTCTTCAGCATGTTCCATGACATAGACAGAAGTCACCTGGTACAGGTGAGGACAGGCTCTCCCTCGCCACAACAACCTGGAAGTCCAAAATCCTTTTTCTGTTAACATCATCCAAAGGAAAAGAAGGAATTTACAGGAGACTTGAATCTGTGTGTGAGCATAACTTACTCCTTTGAAGGAAATCTAACAATGTTCTTTTTCTGCCCTCTCACCTCAAATTGTGTTTTTATTAAGTGTGTACCTCCAAAGAAACATTAGACTTCTTGGCCTTTATTTTAATGGTTTATATAATGCCAGGCTAGAGGCGGGGAGGTGAACTAACTTGACCTCAGGCATCATGTGACAGATACTGCTTTGGTTCAATTGTTGTCTGGGAGGGATTTGGGGGTTGGGCGTGACATAATAATATTAGCAAAAACAATGGCCATTTAGTTTATATAGAGTCTTTCTTCCTGTGATTTCAAAGCTAATTTCAGGCCTAATACAAATGACATCAAAAAGGCAAATGACAAGCCAAAGACTTGGCAGCTGCAGCCTGCAGGATAATTTATTCATCCATTCAGCTAGCATTCACCGAGGACCCCCTACCCCAGGGATGTGGAGGTAGACAGGAGAGTAACAATCCTGGCGTGCTCCGAGCTCACCATGCTGTGTTCTTCCTGGTGATATTAACTTCCCCAGTCAAACAGTATGAGTTGGGTACACATGGAAACAGCCATCTACATTCTTTAGTAGAGCATATCCGGTTTCCTCTTCAACAGGGCTAGTCAGAGAAGTCTGGATCTCAGCTCAATGAAGGAGTGGACTTTTTTTTTTTCTTTTTTTTAAGTTTCTTAAAAAAAAAAAAAATCTTCCAGGAGCAAACAGAAAATTAGTCAATTATACTAATTGGGCTGACAAGAGCCCTCCAGCAGAGAGGTTAAATATTTATGTCACCCTTTGTATCACAAGGCACTGATCCAGCAACTGGAAGATTCATGCTCTGAACACTGAAGCCCACTCTGAGTGGAACCTTCTGGAACTGCCCTGTGCCCAGTGCAGTTACATCACTTTTTTAGAATGTCTGTTCATTTTCTTTTCCCAGCATCTTTTTTATATGAGCACCTTCCAGCCAAGTCAATTAAAGAAAAAAAATTGCCGTCTTTGAATGAATCCTGAGAACCATTCGATGCTAATGTTAAACACAGTAGAGCAGCAAATGTTTCAAGAGGGGGAAGACCGGGAAATGAGGAAGTAAGGGTTATCCATTAAGAGGGGATTGAGAAGTGGGAGGGACACGGCTACTTTGAGATGAAACCCATTTACACAAACCGAAACAAAAATCTGCTAAATACATCTGGGAAGAAAATAAGATATGAAAGGCAGAGGACACAAAGAACAATAAAAAAGGTCTTTGTGAATGTTTTCCCTTTTCTGTTAGTTGAAAAGGGCGGAAGGATGCAAAAAGGTATAACTCAAAAACCCCGAGAATTTGTTAGCTTTAAGTTCAAATGATCCTTCACCAAATTTTGCAGAGATTGTCTAAGGATTTATGCCTGTGCTCCACAGGGAACAAAAATTTTAATCCTGCTATATGCACAAATGAAATATGTGTTTAGTATTTCCTCCATGGATGATGTGTTGGATGCCTCTCTTACTCCTACTCCCCACCCCAACCCCCACCTTCCATGTTTCTGTTTTTTTGAAATTCTACAGTCAAATATCAAGAATCTCAGAGAGGGGCTATCCCTCTGGTCCGCAAGCAGTCAGATAAAGAGATCTTTTGGAAGACAGTGTTCACTTTTCAGGGCTTTTCCAAGTTTTGAACCTATTACAGTTGGAAATTGGGCAAAAAAGTTTTTTTTTTTCAACAGCTCATGAGATCCAAACATTTTGCATTCTTTACTCCCAAAGATTCTTTTAACCTGTTTTCCTCAAAGATGTGTATTAATAATCACAAAACCCCATCACTTCCTTGAGTACCAAAAATTCGCTTTCAATCCCCTACCTTCATTATAGCACAATCTATATAAAAGGCAGGCAAGTCAAAGACATTCCAGAGGAAAAGTTGGCCCTGCACTTCTAATTATCTTCCGGTATTTCCTCTTTTCCTTAAAAGGCTTAAATAAACTCACCCGTGTTTAATTTTTCTAGTCTTTCCCAAAATTATTGCTACAGCTTTTTTAAATTGGGTAACACAATTTCTGTTCCCAGTTAACTAATGTTCTCTGTGTCATCCAAATTCAACAAGGAATAAATAGTGTTGCTCTGAACAAAACCTTTTACAATGGATTGAATTTCATCTAAAAGCATGTAATTCTGCATAGCCAAAAGCAGTTTCTAATCTCTATATATAGGAACTTACAAGGCAAGGAATTCAAAGCCATCGGATTAAGTGAAAAATGTGAATGAGGAACTACAAGCCCTTGCTCAGCTGACACAAGAAAAGCTCTGTAACGTTTTCTAAGTTAATCATTGCTGTGGGTGGGAAAATTTGTGGAATATGCCTAATAAGTCTTGTAGGTCATTATTTACTGAAATGCTATGCTGAATTGTTATTTCTTTTTAAATACTAATAACCTAGAAAGCCTGGCCTCATTCAGCAAGAGGGTCACCACAGAGGCATCTGATTAGTGTCAAAAATGACTGCTTCTCTTTAGTAAAGGAATTTCCTAAAGGAAACATAATTCACAATGACAAATGTTGGCATTTTTAGAATTACAAACATTACCTACAACTTGAATTCAGGTTATAAACCCCCTGGACAAAGTTCAATGCTTGCTTAGGAACTAATGGGTTTGATTCCCAGTTTAAATATATATATGTATGTATGTAAATATATAAATAAAAAGCAACATACCAAAAGTCTCTGATACTCAGAATAAAAGATTGACGTAACTGTCATGATAACAGCACAGTAATCTGGAGTTGTCCACCAAATACATTTCTGAACTAGCTCTTTCTTTCAGCTAAAATTTTATTATTAGAAAATGGTTAGTAGAAATGTCCATTAGAGAAATGACTGATATTGGCAAATAAAATACTTCTATCCCAGTTACTCATGTATTAAGCATGTAAAATCAATTTCTTAGTTGTTTTTATTTTGAGGGACATAAAAGTGTCTGTCTCTATCTCAAAATGATAAACTTGCCATTAAAATAGTCATGTGGTTGGATCTGGCTTGCTGCTTAACTTTTTTTGCTTAAACAAAGACCAAAAATAAGAAAATTGCCTTAGGACCACTGCCTACATGTTTATAATTAACTTATTAGTAGATCTTCTTGAAAGAGGAAATGCTTTGAAGTTCTCCTCAAGCACCTTTAGAATTATCTGAGTGTCAAAGCATTTTATTTATGATACTTCTAATTTCAGAAGTGCATTGTACATACATATTAATATCTAACATGTACAGGATGTCTCTTAGTCTAAATACATTCTTCTAACACAAGATACTGAATACATTCTCTGAAACTTTGGATATAATGAATTATACAGTTCAGAAAATGTTATACTCCTTTTTTTCCTTAAAGTAAGAAAAATCCTAAATACTCAGAAAATATGAAATATTATTTGCAAAAAAATGCTTATAACCTATTTTATTATGCATTTGTCATTTCTAATCATTTCTGAGGTGAAAAACACCTATAAATAATATATTTTGTGCTCAATAATTAATAATTTTTGTACTTATTGTATAGTTTTAAAACAAACTTAATGTAATTTTTTAACCAGAAAGGAATTTAGAATTTGAAATATGGCTCAAAATGTTTATGTCTGCAGCAATACAAAAGGGGAAATTTTAATTCTTAAAACTCAAGAAACTATTGTAAATGAAATGAGAAACAGATATATACTGTACATCAAACTTGTTCTCACAGGTGTGCTTTCTTAATGTTAAAATACCCGTGTGAATTTTTAGTTTCCCATAATGTAATGAGAGACAATAAATTCTGAAGTTACCCCATTTGCCTTCAGCCCTAACCACAGAAGAAGTAACCTCTTGTCTATTTAGATTTTCTGAGTATACCCATGTCCTTCTGTGTGTCATACCAAAGCAAAGGTTTGTGTTGCAAGCCAGAGCTTATTGCAAGATCAAAGCTCTGGGCCACTCACAATAAAATAAGAGGGTAAAGCCCAAAGAATCAAAGAAACAAAGGAAACGTTTAGGAGATAAGGATCAGTCTCAGATATGACATTTCATCCAGATCAGATCCTGTGCAGAAGTTCAATTCAAAGTTCATAAGACAAAAATACAAAGCAATACACTTTAAGACTAGGTTGATTCTCTATCTGCATGTCATTGATTTTCTTTCTATTTTTTAGAATCAGAGAATGCCCTTCTCTGGATAATTGAACTAATCTCACCTTTAAAAATCCTATGTACATATAAGGTTATGTGTGGATAGGCAAGATTATCTTTTCATTGAAATATCTCCAACCTAAACTTTATAAATGGGTATGCTATAGCATTTTGTCAAAGATTAAAAAACAAGAGTTTAATAAAAATACCATTCTTGGGAATTACTCTCTTGGATTAATACTAAGGGAAGTCTTTACAAAAGGTTAAATAGAATTTTTTAAAGATAAATACATAAATTTACATACTTATAAGTAAATACAGTATTTGCATTTAAGTGAATAAAATTTAAATTTCCATGGGAAATAAAATACAGATAAATAAGCTTTGGAAAGGTATTTCAAATGCTGTTATGTAAATTGGTTAAATGGCTTACTGAATGGGCTACTGAAACACAATTTCAAAGACTATATCAATTCTGTTATAAAAGCTAGATGTGTTTTTAGAATATATCATTTTGATTATTTTAGTGTATACACAAGCCTTAAAATATTCTAAGCTAAATGTAAACAATAAAAATAAGGTCATTTCACAAAATTTGGAATAATTTTTCTATTTCATGTTTTTCAAGATTTAATATAGTTTTATAAAATGAACCACCTCAGCCACCTGTCATACAAGTAAATCAACTTGCAAAGTTCAAAATGTATAAAAGATACATATAGATGACTTTAATGTATTTAAATAATGTTAAGTTTCATAACTAAATTTACTATTTAAAACCTTGGACTGATAATAGAGTAACATTTATAATCATTCAAATACAATTTTCTAATGGAATTCACAGTGTCTCATGACTATAATTAAATGATGTAAATGTAATTAAATTTATATAATGAATAATTTATCACATAAACTATGTAATTTATTATACAAATTAATTATGTAAATTGTTTTAATGTCTGATATTAGTAAAGGATTTTCATACCTAATGATGCTAAAAAATAATCAAAGAATTCTCATCTATAATCAATATATACTGGTCCCACAACCATAGGTATAACAAAAATTATATTTCAGTTTAGAATCTGTACATTTGTGACCTTAGAAATTCTGATAAGTATTTCACAAATTCCTCTTCAGTAGTTCCAATATTTTATCAGTTTCAAAGTGAAAAGTTTCAAGTAAAATCTGGTGTCAGAAACTGCCAATACCGTCATGGTAATGATGATGGCTATGGTATCCTAAGCATCCAGCACAGTGGTGAGGGTTTTGCACTGGTAAACACTAGTCTATATCACAAACCTGAAGGGTGGGGACATCGTGTTCAGTCTGCAGACGAGGTAAACTAAGCCCCAGAGAGTTTAGGTGATTTCTGAGAGTCATATGCTAGTCATCGGCAGAGCTCCAGGCTTTCTGATTCAAAAGTAAGTTCTGTTTCTCCATAACTTCACTACTCGTGTGTAAAAGAGTCTATCTATGTCACTCTATGAGCATAAAGAATACAGTTTTTCTTCAAATATTCTTGGTTCCTCTTAGACAAATGGTAATTTAAAAAATAAAATTAAAAAAAAAAATACAGAGCTATGGAGAAGACTGGCAGTAAAGATAAGGGCTCTTGTCAAATTTATGTCCAAAACATTTAGTGTAACTATTTGCAAGGCTACTTTATATGTAATTAGAAGGTTAACCAAACTCTCAGGAAGCCCATAACTGTGTTAAGATAACCTCTTACAAAGTCTCACCAAGTAAAACATGCACATGCAGAAAGTTGCCAAAAAAAAAAAAAGTACAAAACCCAAATAGAGTTCAAATGCTTCATTTGATTAAGAGTTTTCTTAACTAAATGGAATGTTTCCTTCGATTTTCTCTTTGGATTCTAAAGCTATATTATGAAATTGCTTTTCAATTCCCCATACAGTGATTGTTTAATCATGCCTTTACCAGCTGTGAACATAGCTTCTCTCCTGATAACAGTTTATTTTTAAAGGAAATTGTCTTTGAAGAAAATATTTTGATATTATGCAGCAAAATAAGAGTTGAATGGAAGAAACCAAAAAAAAAAAAAAAGCCAAAACAAAGATCATGAAAAGAATGCATTCTAGTTGGTCTGTGGGGAAAAAAGAGGATAGAGGCTACATAAAGATAAAACAAAACCAGCCACTCACTTGGGAGGAAACAATTGGCTTGTTCCACATCAACAAAACCAACTGGCAGGCCCTTTTTCCTATGTCCCACCGGCTGTTCTGATATCCTTAGACACAGTCAGATGCCCAGACTCTCCTGTCCTCTCTGACTTTCACTGGTTCTCTCTCCGGCCCCAAGCACTGCCTTGAGAATGTCCGGCTGGGCAAGTAAACCTCTAGACCTCATACACTGGTTTTTTTACACTTTTAGGCATGTAAATAAGAGAAGGGCTTCCACCTTGGAGCAACACCAGCAGCGATAAGGTATAGAGGGACATTCTAGGGCAGTGAAGGGAAGGAAAGGTGGAGAAAACAATTACTTTTTTCTTCTGTTCCTGAGTACAGACTCACTAAAACCATGGAATAGGGGGAAATGGGTAGAAAAAGGCATTAATCAAGGAGAAGATAAGACCCCAATACCAGGGAGTACGGAGGAAAGGAATTTACTGCCAAAGCTATAAGGCAGGGTCTCAATCTGAGCACTGTTGACATTTTGGACTAGATAATTCTTTGTTGTGGGCACTGCCCTGTGCATTGTAGGATGTTTAGCAGCATCCCTTGGCTCCAAATATCAGATGTCATTAGTACCTGCACCCTCACCTCGCAACTAAAACTGTCTCCAGGCATTGTTCAGTAGCCCCTGAGGGGCCAAACCACCCCAGAGAAGAGTGACTCTATAAGAGGAACCTGTGAGGGAAGGTTCAGAGCCAATCAGAAATCAATTAATGTCATTTCCACAACATCCCTGCCCATGCCCCAGGGGACAGTCTCATTTATTAAGCACCCACTTCGTTTCCGTTTCTTTGCTGGGGACTCTGAATTGGGAAAGGCTGTATCCTTGCCCTCAAGGAAGCTATGATTTAGAAAGACAGATAGAAGAGGTAAATGCAAGAGGCAGTGCCATAAAGGGTGGGAAATAATGTACTCCATGGGGAGATTGAAAATATTAACTGATGAATCCAAAAGGTTCGTGCCAAAGTGTTGGAACAGGGTTCAGAGGCCCCTTGCTAGTGCAGGAGCTAACTTTTATTGCTAGATCACTAGGAGGTTCTGGGTGTCCCTGGGTCTGTGGAAGTGTTTAACTATTTAACAACATGTCTGGTTGTACTAGGGCACACAGCCTGAAGATCCTGCCCTGCATAGGGCAGAGGCTAAAACAAGGGGAGAGGAACCTCCACATTGTTTTCCACAGTGGCTGTACCAATTTATATTCCCACCAGCAGTGTATGAGGGTTCTTTTTCTCCA
The DNA here is from genome assembly GCA_004026885.1 of Lyroderma lyra. NCBI lineage: Eukaryota > Metazoa > Chordata > Mammalia > Chiroptera > Megadermatidae > Lyroderma > Lyroderma lyra. The sequence goes on along the minus strand of PVJL010007049.1, from coordinate 17,722 downwards.
CGAGGTTTCTCAAAAAATTAAGACTAGCATTACCATATGCCCCAGAAATCCCTGTTCTGGGTATTTACCCCCAATCTGAAAACTTTTGTCCACAGATATTTGTATCTCGATGTTCATTGCAACATTGTTCATGGTGGCCAAAACATGGAAGCAACCAAAGTGCCCTTCAATAGATGACTGGATAAAGGAGCTGTGGTACATATACACAATGGAATATTACTCAGCTACAAGAAAAGATGAAATAGGGCCATTTCTGACAGCGTGGATGGATCTTGAGATCATCATGCTAAGTGAAATAAGTCAGGCAGAAAAACAATCAAGAACCATATGACTTCACTCATATGTAAGATATAAAACAGAAAGCAACAGAGAAAAAACACTCATGGACACAGACAATAATTTAGTGGTTACCAGAGGGTAAGGGGGGAGGAGGTGGGAGAGGAGGGAGGAGGAATCAAATATATGGTGATAGAAGAACTGACTCCGGGTGGTGAGCACACGATGCAGCACATAGATGACGTACTATGAATTGTACACCTGGAGTCTATATAATTTTACTAGCCAATGTCACCTCAATAAATTTAATAAAAATTTATTAAAGACAGTACATATAGAAACATGAAGGTAAGAATCACTAGGGAATGCAGAGAGAAGCCTAAGAGATCTGCTATGGCAGAGGCATAGACTGCAGGGTGGGGAGAGGGCAGAGACAGGGCTGGAGAGGTATAGACAAAGCATGAATGTCTTAGAGTTCCCTGGTGGTGCAGTGGCTAAGGCTTCGGCACTGTCAATGCTGCAGCCTGGGTTCGATTCCCAGCCAGGGAACTACCCACATTAAAAAAAAAAAAGAAAGAAAGAAAAGAAAAAAAAAAAGAGTTATATGACAAAGCATGAATGCCTTAAATGGGCTTCACCCTACAGGCACGGGTAAACTGCTGAGGTGTTCGAACAGGGTCCAAGGGTGTTTAGTAAAGGAGTAACAAGGTTATTATGGCAGGAGTTTGGCAAATAAAGAAGCAAGGATGGTTCGAATAAGAACAAAGAAGGGAGACTCTGAACTGAGCACAAAAAAGAGATTAGAAGGTGAAATCACCAGGAATGAGCGTTCAGGGTGATGTTGGGAGTAGGAGTTATTACAGAAAGAGGAGAACAAACCTTGTTAACACGTAATTCCTTACACATGTCCTCACTGTGCTACTTCAGAAAGCTACAAATTTATAACTGGAACATTGTGACACCTTGGGAAAAAAAATCATCATATCCACACCAAATGTGCTGCAACTATTACTACAAACCTAGCAGTTTGAATTACTATCATAAAGCCTATACTTTTTTAATGAAAATTGAAAAGCTTTTGGAACATTCTAATTTATACTAACGAACCCAAGCTTCTCAAGCCATAGGAACAATTCCAATTTGAGTTGGTATTGAGTAGCCATAACCAGATTTTGCTTCACTACTTAGGTTTAAATTATCCTCTCTAATAGTAGCAATCTTCAAAGCAAGAGAGAACTTTTAAAGCCTTTGTTATAGTGAAATTTATCTAAAAAAACAGAACTTTTCATCAAAGGAATGGAAGACAAGCAAGCTTTCTTCCGTACACTTGAATTAAACCCTTTTCCCCCCTTTCCCTTGCAAGTATCAATAGCTGAAGACAGAAACAGCATATGGGAAACCTAGAAAACCATTTACACTCAGCAGACATGTCCAGCTGAATTACTAGAGTCCACCTCAGCAGAGGTTAAACATTAACAGGTGTCAAGAGAAACTTGTTAAAACACTGTTTCATATGACTTCACCTCACAAAGAGTTAAGGTTCATGTATCTTTTTTCTTTTTTTTTTTTTATTTTAACTTGCTTTTCAATTACAGTTGATATTCAGTATTATATTAGTTTCAGGTGCACAACACAGTGGTTAGACATTTATATAACTTACAAAGTGATCCCCCAATAAGTCTAGTACCCACCTGGCAGCATCCATAGTTATTATAATAAATGGACCATATTCCCCATGCAGTACTTTGCATCCCTGTGACTGTTTTGTATTCTCCTCCTGCACAGCTATTTCTTTTCCCCCCTATTCATTTCAGCAGCCTTTGTCTTCTCCACTCTCTTGTCTTCATTTCATTCCCTACCCTCACCCCAAGACGATAATACTCACCTTTCCTCTTTCGGCTTGCCACTCTCTATATTGGAGCAGTCTTAAGCTGTTTTGCTTCCTGCTTGACATGTCATCACAAAATATCTTAATCTTGAACTGGCAAATAGGCAGTTCATGTATAACATCACTCTTGCCGTGCCCTTGGCAGTCATTAATAAAATATTGTAGTACTGCCTTTGAAAGGTCCTCCACAGCATTCCAGGCAAATGACAGACTGGCCAGGGATACGCGCTGGAGGCGAAACGTAATCGCCATGACTGCACGTGGCATCCTTGTCATGTGCTCCTCATCTCATCTGTGGCTGTAGTTCTACCTTCACAGCTTTTTAAGCAGTAGAGTTTCAGGCTATATTAGGCAGGTTTGAAAAAAAAAAACCAACCAAACAAACAAACAAACAAAAAAGCACCTTCCTTAAACTCAATTAAAAACTCCTTACCAAACCAATTTTAAATGCCGGGCACCTACCTACGCACGTTTTTATTTCTCGTGTTCCTTCTTCTCGTCTACTTCCCCACCTCCATCTCCCTCCTCCCCATCTGTCCCCCAGTGGCAGTGCTGGTCATTTCAAAAGGAAGATGACTGTAAGGATCTAATGAAGCTATGAGGCCGAAACTGTTTGAAGAATCTTCCAGAATTAAGGCGAGGTCATTACTTCATCCCTTTTTAAGAGACTACATGCGCTTGTATTCATTTTAAAAGAAAATGCAAAGTACTTCTCACCTGTTGCCCCTGCCCTTGGAGTCGTCTCCTGTTACTCGTGGGGGCTTAGACACAGGCCCCGGGCCTGCCTCCTGGGCTGGGATGGGCGGTGGAAGCACTGACAGTGGAGCAGGAACTCCAATACTCCTGCCCAGAAGCTGACTGCTGGTCCCTTCCAGATCCCACTTGACCCAAGCTGCACAATGGCGCCTGGAAGGAGGGACTGAGGAGAGGTAGGAGGGGTGGGGAGGCAGAGTAGAAGACTAGGAAAGTGGAGGAGGAGGGGGCGGTGAGGAAAAGAGGAAGAAGAAAGGAAACGCCATAGTGGATTTTCTCACTGAATCCTCACAAAGAACCTGGGAAATAGGCACAATAATGATCATTGCTGCTCCTTTTTTTTTCCTTCCAATGAGGAACTGAGGCTTAGAAAGTTTAAGAAACTTGCTTAAGATCTCATAGCTAGCAAGTCACAAAGCCAGGCTTTGAACCTAGGCAGCCTGGATCTGGAGCCTCCTGCTACTACAAGGAGGAAAAGAACAACCGTCTAAAGAAGGTTAAACAGGCATGCTAGAGAAGTTTGCACATCTTTGTAAGTAGGGAAACAGAGTTCATGCTATCCAGAAATGTAAGAAGTGAAAGATACAAGGACTTTGGAGATCCTTTAGTGTAACTGGATTATTTTCAGAGGATGAAACAGGCTAAGAGAGGCTAAGCGATTTCTCTTTAGTCAGAATAAAAGGGCAGCCTCTTTCCTCCCAACCCTGAAAACCATCTTCATAAACAAACCTATAAATCAGCGGCGTCCATCCTTTTGGCTTCCCTGGACCACCCATAAAATACAGCAACACTAATGATAGCCAATGAGCTAAAAGAAAGGTCACAAAAATATCTCACAATGTTTTTAGAATTTGTGTTGGGCCGCATTCCAAGCCTTCTTGGGTTGCAGGTTGGACGTGCCTGCTCTAAATAGTTGGGATGGGTTGGGATGAGTGGAGGTGGTGGTGGTATTGGGTAGCAGAAGAAAAGGGGAAGGATTGGGACTGGCTATTATAGTTGTGGTCCTCATGTAGTTCACTTCACATGTAATGGTGTCAGGAGCCTTCTCTTCCTTGGCCTCCTGTGGTGGTGGTGGTGGTCGGGGGGTGGACACATGCGGGTTCATTCAGTGACAGTGGATTAGACAATACTCCTGGTCTGGCTAGTTTGGATTGCCCGTGTTGGAACAAGCATTCCAGTGCATGCATTCCATGCAAGCGGTCATAGCATTCTGCATTCTTGGAAGGGACCATCACTTAACAGGAACGTGAATGGCTTTGTTATGTCTTATCTCCTAATCTGCAGTTGGAGGTTTTCCTTCCTTTTGCAGGTGCTCTCATTTCCTTCATTATTTGTTTATTAGAAAATCTTGTGGCCTTCCAAAGTCATTCTTATGCTAAGGAAGGTCGAATGTGATAACATATTTGTGTTGGCCAAGAGTGAGGACATAGCAAATACTGAAAGTCACATAATCATGAGTCTAACTAAAAGTGGTGCTTCACGTCTGAACAAAAGCTCCCTGCCCGCCCCCTCCCACCCCAGTGGAGGTCACAAGAGTGTCAGAAGCACAAGAGAAAGCTGGTGCTACAAATCTAGTTGCTTGAATGCTGTGGAAGTTGTGGCTAGAACTATTTTTAAGGTTTAATTCGGGGACAGTATGGGTCAGACAGCATGTCTCAAGCCAAAAGAATGCCTGAGAAGCTCGATGCTGGACCAAGCCTTCGGCGTGGGAAATAAGTTTTCCATTCATTGACATGCCTGAATCCTGGGGAGAAAACAAAGCAAAACTGAGTGTGGTGGGCCCGAGAATAACCTTCTTTATCCATGTCTTTAAAAATGAAAGCAGAACAAGGAAGAAACCAAACAATCATTCTGGCCAAGCCTTGTTTAGATGACTTTATTTCTCATATATATTCTAAAGATTCAGTAGACAGCATAAGTCCACGTTTTTATGCAGTTATAGGACCTTAACATTGCTGGAACCCAGGAATCTCAGTGTGAACATCAGTTTTTATCATTGTTTCACCATGAAATTAAAAATAAAAAATTGAAATAAATTACGGTCATATGACAATGTCCCATTCTTGAAATTCTAACCTTTTATCTATTCCTTCCAGTACCTTAAGTACCATGTTTTATAACTGGCCTTGCTGCCAAATATACTTAAGATAATAGTGAAGATCACACAAAATATGCACTATAATAAACAAAAGGATGGTAAAGGAAAATAAGGAGAAGAGCAAATACGGAACAGAGGCATAGACTGTAAGCAGGAAGGAGGCCAGAGCACCAAGTACATACCGTGAAGTCCTACATGTCTCCTAAGGGTTGACTGCAATTTATTTCAAAGCTTTCTAGCTGCCAACAAGAACAGGAGAATACAGGGAGTTCCCTGGTGGTGTAGTGGCTTAAGGCTTAGGTGTTGGCGCTGTCAACACTGCGGCCTGGGTTCGATTCCCAGCCAGGGAACTACCCACATACCAAAAAGCAAAAAACAAAAAAACAAAAACAGGAGAATACAAACAGGTACGCAGCTGAGTGTGTCTATGAGCTGAGAACAAGCCAACTGTTTCAGAGAAGCATCGTCAGTGACAATAATAAGGCCACAAGGAAACCTTCTGGGAGTCTCAAAACAGGAGACCCTCTGTAGTAGAACAAGCACTGCCCTGCACTTGTTCATTCATTCATTCATCAGTTCTCTGCTGAGCCCCAGCTAAGAGCCAGGGACTCTGTGAGGAGGTGGGGACCTGGGGACCCAGACGCGAGCAAACACACTGGCCCTGCCCTCGGGGACATAAGGTCTCCTGGGAGAGAAAGACACTTAGCAAGTCATCACAGAAATTAACATACAAATACAGTGGTAGGCCCACAAGGAAGGGGAGGCAATGCTGGGAAGAGAATCGGACTTCACGACCTCCTTAGGGTAAATTTTGCATTGGCTTATCTGGGACTGTTGGAGTCACCGTGGCTGACGTCCCATCACATTTTAAGAGAAAAACACAACAGAGTTTTTATTAGGCAAAGCTCAAATCAAGTAGTGTCTGTGAAAGGCTTTGAAAATTACGAAGTGCTATGTAAATATAAGGTATTTGATTTAAAGAAATAAATGAAAAGCTGTTGTCTATGCTTAATGAAGAAATAATCTGAATAAATAAAGTAAGTTGTATGTCTGATTAATTATAACTAATTCTAATAATTTAGTCATCATAATTTGGTGATTCTAAATAAGTGGAGTAATTGTATAAATGTTACTAACCAACCATAATTCAGCTCTTTAATAGTCTTAACCATGGATTAAAAAATACGCCAATAATATGCGCTACCATGTTGTTATGAAATAAATCAGTTTCTAATTTTTAAAATTACAAACTGATACATCAGTTCAATATATTATATCTTGTCATATTAATGAATCCTAAATAACCAAATGTGGTTCATACAACAGGAAGGAACTCCAGTTTACATGACTTCACCATAAACTTTATTTGAACAAAGTTAAAATGTTTTTCTTGATTCCATCTTTCACTTACAACGAACTGCCTTTTCTAAAATTATAAGAAAACTGTTCAAGTGCCTTAAGTTGGCATAGTGCTTTACAGTTCTTACAGTCTTTTCGTAGACACTACTGAATTTAGGCCTGTAGCCCCTTCTGTGAAGCAGAAAATGCAGGCTCAGAAAGGTTAGGTGGCAAAGTCATCAGCTAGTAAGCAGAGAAGCCAAGGACGCGGCCGCTTGATTGTCAGAATGTGGGTCCTCCCACTGTGCCCCTCTTGTCAGTTACCAACAAAACTGCCTGGGAAGACTACAACACACAAGCAAGTCTGTATAATAGTCCTCGCCAATGACAGGCGTAAAAGGTGGAGGCTGGGTCAGTCCCTCCTAAGCGCAGGCCACGCTGAGGACGAGTATAACGTACGTGAGTAAGCATCCTCTCGCAGAGATGCCAGGTGGGTAGATGCAGAGATGCAGGTCGCAGGGGCTTTCCGCAGCACTTCGTGCCTCATCTCTTTTTCTCACACAAGAGCGAGCAGCACCAGGCGTACCATCGCAGGCTCGCCTCCCCAGTGATAATAAATGACTTTACCTCTGCACCAGGTAAAAAAGTCCCTTGCCTCCTGGCATCACTGTGTATTTCCTTTCCAATAAAACTTCTTGGGAGTACCTTCACGGTGTTCCAGATGTATTTGGAGTTGATTAAAGAATAAAATAAAAAATGAAAAGAGAGAGAGAGTCTTAGCAAAATGAAATGATTAGGTGTGTATAAATCAGCCTCCCCCTGTTAGATAAGCGTACGTTCTCCTTTTGTCGAGGCTTTTATGTTTGTTTATTTTACTTGTAAACACAACTTCAGAAGAAAACGACAAAATCGTGGAGGACCCAAAGTCTTGAATGAAAAACCAAATCCCTCCCATTCCCTTCTGGTCCCATCTGCCGCATCCTCCCAGTGTGCAGTGAACTCAATAGCCGTTCCAAATCAGCAGGTAGATGGAAATGAAACTTCTGCACTAACAGAGCCAACGGCCAGGTGGGCCCTCGCGGCCCAGCAGAACCAACGCAGGATGCTACTTTCAGAACTCAGCTATGGAAAATCGCGGAGCCACAAACTTCAGAGCTGGATTTTTTTAGAAGTGATAAAAGGACAAGGATCTTTTCGGTTTTGTTTTCACCTATATTGATTTTACTAGTTACCAAATATTTCTTTTCTGATGATGTACCAAGCACTTGGTACACCAAGAATATTGCTGTCCTGAGATCTCCAAAAAGCAAGTCCCAAGGTCCTCTTGGGGACGAACCATTCTCAGAGGTGCCCCTGCTTCTAGCTGATCATAAGCAACAAAAATTGCAACCACGTGGCATAATCTCTTCCCCACCCTTTCTATTTTTATTTTTCTAGGTGGTCCTAAGGAATTCTGGGGTTAATCCTGATAAAGTTTATAGAGGAAAAGAAAGTTTTTTATATTGGGACCTTCAAGAAACAAAACAAAACAGAACAAAACCTTGCTCTATTTCTTTTCCCTTAATAGTGGTTAAAGGTATATGTTCAAAAGTGAGACCTGAGTTTGAATCCTTGTTCTACTACTTTGTAATGACTTAAATTGGAACAAGTTTCTTACCCTTTCCAAGAATTTTCCTCTGCAAAATGCAGATAACAACTCGAGTAGCGTCATAGCTGTGGAGAGTAAAGAAGGTGACGCAAGTAAGCACCCGGCACGGTCTGACCAGAGCACATGCTCAGCTGGCAGGGTCACCCACACTGTTATCCTCATCTGCCCAGTGGAGTTTCCACTGTCTTACCTTGTACTGCTGAGACACGCTGAGGTTGCTCTACCACGGTACAAACATAGCCTGTGGCCCCTCCTAACCACTGCACTTGACTCTTTTCTGAAAGGCGATCTTTTTGCAAGCACCAGCCATGCACTTTTGGAGTCAGTATTTTCCTTCAAAGAATCCTGGTACCCTACATAATCGGTCCCCTCTCCTCTACCATATTCTAGCTGGAAACACGCTTTCTTACTGTCAGTGTTAAGAATGATTTTTTTAGAATGCATTGTTCTATTGGTTCACAGATTATAAGGCACTTACGCATCTGCTGTGTTGTGTGATTGTTACACAGTCCCCTAAAGTAGGGAATTCTCCTTAGGTTATACAAAGAGATCTCAAGATTTGTCCAAAGTCACCCTGGTGGCAAATGCTGGAACAGGAATCGATCCCAGGTGGCCACAAATAAATCTGTTTCATAACCTCCTGAGGGGTCAGAGATGGGCTTCTCAGGCCCTTCACCTGCAGGAGGGGTGGCTGCGTACAAATGATCAAGTAAACCCCTGGGTCCCTAATGCACCCCTGAGAATCCAGGTGTTGCCAGCTCTGCTTATAAAACAGGCCAATTTCTCTCCAAGAAGGCACCTCAGCAGAAGTCCATTCCACTGTCCCCTGCAACCCAGGGCCCATCCACATGGAATGCCTGCAAGAGCCAAATAAACAGATTTAACTGACTTACGTGTTTTCCTTGCCAAACATTATAAAATGAAGTAATGGGTAACCTGCACTAATTCTGCTGGATTCTCAGACTTTCCTTTCTCCCCCTGAGGAATGGAAAATTATTTGAACGAGATGGGAAACCAGCTTTTCCTCTCTCTCTCTCTCTTTCAAAACTTCTCAAAACACATTACTATGCTACTGGAAGCCATTCAACTCAACTAAGTCATTAAGTTAAATCATCTGCACACATTTTTCTTAGTAAGATGAGTTTGCATGGTGGACTGATTTCATAGAACAGTTGCATGTAAACATCTCCAGGGAAAACCAGATGTTGGTGACACATCGGTACCTTGTTAGTCCTACAAATGGCATGGCGCTGGTTCTGGACATCATCTTTCCAGGAATCCTGCAACCGGGGGCGGAACTTCACTCCGGAGCCCAGCTGGTGGGCAGTGTTTTCCCCTCCTCCAGAAACACTCTTTGCTCATGGCTCTATCGCACTTCAAGCAAAGAAGGCAGGCCAGGCCACCCAGGGTTCGCCAGCTGAGATCTCTAGAAATCCAAGGCCTAAAACTCAGCAGACACCACAAGGCCCCTACGGCGATGAGGGGATAAAGCCCCTGGACCCACTGGTTGTTCCAATACATCACTCAGGGAGGTGGGCCAGGAGAACACAGGGCCCACTAGGAACAAAAGCCTTTTAATCACAGGTCCCCCGAAGGCAGAGATCCTGGGGAGCCTCCAAAACAAAAGGAAGAAGGGATTGGAGGAAGATGTGGCTGAAATGACTCTGGCCAAGAAGAACTCAATAATGAAGTTACTTAATTACTTATTACATTTTTTACTATAGTAAAGACTTTATGTATTTTTGTGTATTAGATGGATCACAATAAACATAAAACACAAAGGAGGGCCAAACTGTAAAGGATTAGCCTAATTAGTGAAAAAACATTAAACAGCTGACCCTGTAAATATTCGCTTTAAAACCTAAAACTTAAAAAACATGTTACAAATGTCTTCCAGGGTTTGCCAGTCTAGAACAATAGGCCACCAATATAGCATTCCTTTACCACTATTTGCAATTCAGTGGGGGTAGTACAGCATTTCCAATAAAGACAAGATGAACTCGGGATCTGGAAGCAATAAGCAATGTGTTAAGGTTTAAAGGTACGTTAAGAACTCAGATGCCCTGGGAACCAAAACAGAGTCCCAGAAAATTTGAATGATGTCAAAACTTTTTCAGTGGTGGCCATTTCCAACCTTACATTAAAGGCAGGGTAACACCGTGTTTTAAAGATTGCATATCTGTTATTAAGCATTTAAAAAAAAAAACGAAAGTCAATAAAGTTAATAAATCTATAGGCCTAGTGCTGTGGGGGAAAGAGAAGTAGAAGCCATCAGCTCTGCCCTGAAGGAGCTTCCAATAATACTAAAATAATTTACTACCTCTAGTGACATTACCTCCACACCCCCAACTTGTGTACGAAAACCATCAAAAGCAAATTGATATTGTTTCTATCTTCCCATTTTTAATTGTAAATAATAATAATGATATTAATAATAACTTCTACTTGGTGAGGCCATACGTTTCTCCCCCATTCTTTTAACTCTTAGTAGAGATCCAGTATATGGGGAAAGCCCACATATATTGGAATAAGTTGCAACACAATAAGATGTCTAAGAAATAAAATAAAACAAACAAATCCTGGTGGAGTAAAGAAGCAAAGGGAATCCGGGCAGCAAAGGAGACCCCTTGTAAGAAACTTGAATTGACAGCTATCTTTCCACAGAAGATTCAGCCCAGTGCAGTGACTTTGCTTGGCCAGACAGGGCATGATTTCAGATCTTTGCAATTTGCCTGGATGTTGATATGAAAATTAATTAGGCTGCACAGAAATAGAAGGCATCCCTATCTGCAAAATTTAAGGGGGACGTGTGTACCCAGAGAAAGTTATCATTTTAACTCACAGTCAATGTTTCTGACAACTAAAATAATAACAATAATACCTTTATGTACAAAATCTGGAATTTGTAACAAAATTTAAAAGAGAAAAAAAAAAAAAAAAGGAGGAGCAAGAAATAGCTTTTGAGCTTTGACTTTGTGCCTAGCCCTACGAAGGCAAATAGTTAAACTTCATAACTATTCTTATCTTCATTTCACAGATGAAGACACTGAAACTTAATGAAATGGAGGAAACTTGCCACCAGTGGCCAGACTGGGAAGCAATTTCTTTCCCCTTTCAATGGGGCTTTCTCACACTTTCCTTTACCTGTTATCTGGATCCTTCTTCCGCCATCCGCTGGTGCTGCGATAAATGGTCCTTCCTCACATGGTACACATTCTCTTTGACATGTCTTTGGCTAGCAGCATGGATGCTTACCTCCCTCCCTAAATTGCTCTCCTCTCTTCTGAAACATGAATCATTTGATTCTCCAGCTCACCCCTCCTCTGGTGTGACATGTGCCATGATCTCCATCATGGCTTTCTCCCAAAAGCAGCCTTTAGCCTTCCGCTCTGTATTTTGGTACTATTGCAAGGCCTTGGTTGAGACAGAAGTCACAAAGCAAAAGACCAGGAGGAGGAGGAGTTGCTCAGAGGGCCAGGCAAGACTTTGTCCCAGCAAAGCCTGGTCCGTGAGGAGTCAGAGCATAGCCAGAGGAGCACAGCAGGAACGCCAGGGAGAGTTCTCAAATACCACCACAGAGTATCTCTTCCTAACTGACCTGTGCAAACAGCTGAGAAGCTTATTTTTTGAAGGAAAGAAGATGAAGAAAGAGGGAAAACAGAGAAAAGAAAGGAAAGAGCTAGGAAAGGAGGTGGGAGGGAGGGAAGGAAGAAAGGAAGAAGGAAAGGAAGGAGAGAAAGAAAAGTTTTCCAGGCTCCATCTCTGGACATTAATCGCCAGGTTTGAGGTAAGGCCTGAGAATCTGAACTGTTACCAGCTAAGTTTGAGACCCAATGCAAGTAGAAGCACGAAGTTTCAGATCAGCACACAAATCTGAGATCAAAGCTTGAGGAAATTAGCAAGGAGACAAAGTAGTAGAACCATAATAGGCCTGTGATCTTCCAGGGCACTGATTTCTTAATCCACTGCTTTTGAAGGCCCAGGGCTCTGGGGTCCCACCCTCTTTCACAGTTGTCAGCTTGGGTGGTGCAGGAGCTCCAAGAGGAAGCTGTGATAGAAGGCTGCCTCTCCTGAGGACAGGGATGTCACAACAGTTTTTCAAGCTTCAGGCCAACGCCCCTCCCAAGTCACCAGATGTTGCAACTGGGCTCATGCCTGCGAGGGTCCAGCAACTTGAATTGGGTTCTCAGACTCACCATTCATCTCAGGGATCACAGGACAATGGAACATGGAATCCTATTGAGAGGTGGGGTGGGAGGGATTGCATAGCAGACAGATTCTAACCTTGGCATGTGGGTTCCAAGTGGTTCATAGTGAAAAACAAGGCAACAAACAGAAGTACCCTGTACTCTACCTTCAACATGGTTTCTTTAAGGTAGGTTTTCTGCTGTGTCTTCCCCATGTTCTTTGTCTTAAATAGGATCTGTCTGAAGCTCATCTTTGAGAGTGACCTTGTGTCAGTTCCGGTCCTTACTAAGTGAGCAGTAAGGCATGTAAATTCTGTGTAAGGCATGTAAATTCTGCATTTGGATGTTTCTCCTTGCCTGAGTCACCGAAGACCTATTGGAGCTCTGGGGAATGTTTCATCATACTCCCAATAGCTTAGGTTCATAATCAAACAAATCCAGTTCATTAGATCAGCCAGGCACAAGACACCTGTGAAATAGCTCCTATCTACATGCAACAATTGTCTGGTCTTTTCCACGACTCTTGTTTACTTCATCCCTCTGTTTGCTGCTCTCCTTCTTTCCCCACTTCAGGTGGAGCCTAATGTCAGACATCTGGAGCAAGTTTAAAGTTTACTGATTTTCCTCAGAGAGACAAAATAACTATACCATGAGCATCTTTTCATATGTCTATTGGACATCTGGATGTCCTCTTTGGAGGAATTCTGTTTAGGTCCTCTGCCCATTTTTTACTTGAATTGTTTGGGGTTTTTTGGTGTTGAGTTGTATGAGTTTTTATACATTTTGGATATTAATCCCTTATCAGATGTATCATTGGTAAATATCTTTTCCTTTCAGTAGGTTGTCTTTTTGTTTTGTTGATGATTTCCTTCACTGGGAATAAAACTTTTCAGTTTGATGTAGTCCCATTTGTTTATTTTTCCTTTTGTTTCCTTTGCCCGAGGAAATATTTCAGTCTTTAATCCATTTTCAGTTTATTCTTGTATGTGACTTAAGAAGGTGGTCCAATTTCATTTTTTTCCATGTATCTGCCCAGTTTTACTAGTACCATTTATTGAATAGACTGTCTTTACCCCAGTGTATATTCTTGAATCCTTTGTTATAGAGTAAATGGTCATATAGGCATGGGTTTATTTCTGGGCTTTCTATTCTGTTCCATTGATTTATGTATCTGGTTTTAGGCCATACCATGCTGTTTGATTCTATAGCCTTGTAGTATAATTTGATATCAGGTAGCATGATACCTCCAGCTTTGTTCTTCTATCTCAGGATTGCCATGACTATTCAAAGTCTTTTATGATTTCACATAAATTTTAGGATTATTTGTTCTAGTTCTGTGAAATATGCCATTGGTATTTTCATAGGGATTGCATTGAATCTATAGATTGCTTTGTGTAGTATAGACATTTTAACTATATTAATTCTTTTGGTCCATGAGCATGGTATGTTTCCATTTATTTGTATCTTCTTTCATTTCTCTCTTCAATGTTTTATAATTTTCTGAGTACAGGTCTTTATTTCCTTGGTTAAATTTACTCATAGGTATTTTTATGCAATTATAAATGAAAATGCAAATAAAAATCACAGTGAGCTATCACCTTACACCTGTCAGAATGGCCATCACCAATAAATCAACAAACAACACATGTTGGCAAGGATGGGGAAGAAAAGGAAAGCTTGTGCACTGTTGTTGGAATTGCAAACTGGTATAGTCGCCATGGAAAACAATATGGAAGTTCCTCAAAAAACTAAAAATATGACCCAGCAATTCCACTCAAAATAGCCAAGATATGAAAACAATTGAAATGCTCATCTAGAGATGATTGGATAAAGAAGAGGTGGTACATATATAGTACAATGGAGTACTCTGCTATAAAAAAGAATGATATCTCACCATTTGTGACAATATTGATGGACCTAGAAGGTATTATGCTAAGTGAAATAAGTCAAACTGAGAAAGAAAAATCCATATGACCTCACTTATATGTGAAATCTAAAGAATAAAATAAATGAACAAACAAAACAGAAATAGACTCATAGATACAGAGAGCAAACTGATAGTTGTTAGATGAGAGACAGTTTTGGGGACTGGGTGAGAAAGGTGAAAGGATTAGGAAGTACAAATTGGTAGTTAAAAAAGAGTCACATGAATGTAAAATACAGTATGGGGGATATAGTCAATAATACTGTAAAAACTCTGTATAGTGTTAAGGTGGGTATTACACTTATCGAAGGGATCACTTCATAAATTATATAAATGTCTAACCATTATGCTGTACACATGAAACTAATTTAGAATAATATTGAATGTCAACTGTAATTTAAAAAATATAGAGTCATGAGATGTAAAGTACAGCATAGGGAATTTAGTCAAATGTAATAGCTCTATGTATGGTGTCAGATGGGTACTAGAGTTGTTGAGATTATCACTTTGTGAGGTATATAAATGTCTAATCACTATGTTGTTTTGTACACCTGAAACTAATAATTTAAAAAATTAAGTATAACAGTTTTTAAAAAGATACTCCCCTCAAATCCATTAAAATATACCTCCACTGTAAATAAATAAATAAATAATCTTTATTTCTTGCTAACTTAAATAGCACACAACTTAGATTACAAGCCCAACTTCTGGAACTCTTGAACGCACCAATTCAAGTTCTCTGGGTGAGGGTTTCCTCACCTTTACTGAGGCACTCCTCAGGTGTCACTCTGATGTGGGTTTTCCACTGTCCCTGCATTAAACCCCAAGAGATGGAGCAACGGTCTTCTCTGCTCTGGATCTCCTTTGGGGCCTAACCCCGGGAACCCCTTCTTAGGCTCCCATTAAGAACTCACCTGTCATTGTGCCTCCAATCTCTCCTTCCTTGCTGTTAGATGAACTTGTATTTCCTCTCAAGCTGGAAACTAGCCATCCAACTCTATGGCTCATGGCAAATACTCTGTGGTTTCAGTTCACCCGGATTTTGATATTAAAAGCAAAATGTTTGGAATTCAAAATTCTTCTTTTCTTCTCTAAGGGCCTGATTCTGAATGGAATGCTGTACAGCATGAGTATGAAATACAGAACTATCAGTTGTGTATGTATTTTGTTTTGTTTTTTCTTTTTCAGCAGACAATTTTTGAAAACCTGGTCTATTCCCGTCACAGGATGAGGCAAGCAGAGATGAATTAACCAGGTCCCCGCCTCTCTGCTCAGTGTGTGGTCCATGGATCAGCAATGTGGGCATCATCTGGGAATGAGCCAGAGACAGAGCAACGCAGACCCCACCTCAGACATACTGACTTAAAATCTGCATTTTAATAAGATGCCCAGCAGATTCGTGTGCATATCGTCATTTAAGGAGTAATGGCCTCTTAATCCTAGTCACTACCCTATAATTCCTACCCTTATTTGGCAAATGTGAAAAGGAAGCCCAAAGATAGGTGAAACAGCACTTGGAAGCACCAGGTCCTGACTAGAAACCAAGGCTTCTCCACCACAACACCTCTCCCCACCCCTATTTCCTGGTGCGTTACTCTCTGGAGGTCCATACATTTCAGTCCCTGGCCCTAAGCAAACTCAGGGCCCCCAATCTTGCTCCATTCCCCTCCAGGTCTGTTGAACACAGGGCTATGTGCACAGCAGAGAGCTCTGGAATGTCTTGTTGGTGCCAAAATAGACCGATACAGCATCTGTAAAGGGAGTGCTTTCCAAAGCCCATTTTAAATATGTTTGCTTACTTCTAATCCATAAACACTGAGTGCTCATCACATGCAAAGCCCTGGGTTAGATGAATCAGGGAAAACAAAGTGGAATATAACAAACTTGGGACACACCCTAGATCTCCCAACCTGGTTGGGCAAACAGACACTACCAATATATAATTCAGGGTGACTTTCACAGAGGTTATGTAGAGTTTGATTTACATTACAATGAAGTAACATTTGTCCCTAAAAGTACCATTAGGTCACTCAGTCACATTAGACTGTTAATACAGATGTTGAGAACCAGGTTTGAGGTTAAATCAAGCAGAATCTAAATCTGTGATGGGAGGAGTACAACTTTTAAAAAAGAAAATTATTCAACTAAGTGATCAAATGTTATCAATATTTTACTACATTGGTGCATTCTGAAAGGGATGGAGAATATTTGTTATTAAACTTGGGGAATTACGTTGTTTTTTTCTGTTGTTCTTGGGGTTGGAAGTGAAATATTCTGGCTATTCTAATATTCTGGCAAAATGAGTGTTACTGTATAAGAAGTATGAAAACAAAATCAGTGACATTGAGTACATAAAGAACATATGAAATCCAGGTTCAGAACTTTTTTTTTTTTTTAACATGGGTAGTTCCCTGCCTAGGAATTGAATCCAGGCTGCAGCATTGACAGTGCCGAAGCCTAAGCCACTACACCACCAGGGAACTCAGAACATTTTATTTATAGTTTATATACCATATTAGAAAATAATAATACATAATGCTGGACCCATCTTGAATATGATTATCTTGCAATACATTTCTCAAAGCATTTTGAAATAGTATAGTATTTCAGGATCATTTTTTTAAATGTTAAATATTACTGTAAGAATAATATTTTTAATGAATTAACTTTATAGTTATTTGGAGTCTAGAAACTGAGAACTTACTATTTTTAAATGCAACTTACCAATAAGAAACTAATATTTTGGTGACCAGAATTGCCAGAAAACAAACTATATTCCAATTGAAAAATTTCATCATCTTTACTTCTCAAAGAAATAAGCTTTTCAATAACAAATGGGAATAAAATCAGTGACCAGCATTTGCAAGTAAATCGCATCAAGAAAATGGGAGAAGTTATTTTCAAGAGTAATTATAAAAACAAACAGTAAGATCCAGAGTAAGAAATCCATATGCAGAGAAAAATCTTCAATCCTCAATTATTAGCAAATATTCAAGAGAAACAAAAATAATTAGCTAGAGATAACTAAATATAAATCATCAGTAATGTTAATATATATCTTCAAAGAGAAGGGTAGAAAAAAATGTTATCAACTATTAAGGGAAACTAATTTCAAAGAAGACCTGCTTAAGATTGAAATAAAGATCATGGACTTGAATGTTGCTAAGAGAATAGATTGTAATGTTCTCACCAGAAAAAGATGCTATGTGACAGGATGGGGGCAGTTGCTAATATTAGGGTGATGATCATTTTGCAATTTATTATTGTATCACATTAACAGGTTCTACACCTTAAATGTGTACAATGTTATACTTGTATGTCACTTATATCTCAATAAAGCTGGGTGTAGAGGTGGGAAGTTAAAGCTTGTGTCAGGCCTTCAAAATGCCAGCCTTTAAGAATATTGTCTTTCATAGGTACTAAACTTATAGACCTAGGACTCAAGGAAGACTTCATGAACCTGACCTCAAAGGCAAGGGAAGTAAAAGCAAAAATAAATGAATGGGATTATATTAAACTAAAAAGCTTCTGCACAGCAAAAGAAACCATCAAGAAGGCAAAGAGACAGCCAACTGAATGGGAGAAAATATTTGCAAATAACGCATCAGAT